>WNWK01015101.1:0-48967 GCA_009830355.1 Cherax destructor
CTTTTCTTGTATGAATCTGAGCCCTGGCTTTGTCTGTAGATGCTTTACTCTCCCATTACATTGTTAAATGCTCCAAACTTCAGAACACCCGTGACTTAACCTGATTCCTTTCCCCTTCTCTCTCTTCCCCCTTTCCTCTTTCTTCTTTCTCCTCTGGGTTTTCTTTCTTTTGCCTTGTATTTGTCCTTTATTATTTTTTCCCCCTCTGTGTTCTTGCCCCTACCCTATGTGGGCCACTAGCTCCTTGCAGTGCTCCTCTTTCCTAGAATATGACTGACTCCACGACTACTACTACTACCACTACTACTTTCACTATTACTCTTCCACCACTTTCTTGTTCCCACCCCTGTCTGATGGCCTCTATATATACCCCTCCTACTCCTTCTTTTGTTAGTGTGACTTTGTAAATGATCCAAGTCGGACCGAAACGTCATTGTAAGCTCTTCTCTTCTATGTGTGGGTTGTTTGTGTAAGCTGGGAGGCAGATGAACAATCTTGGGCCCCTGACACTTATTGTGTTGTCTCTCAACGTGCTAGTGGCACCCCTGCTTTTCAATGGGGATGTTGCATCATCTGCTGAGTCTTTTGCTTTCGTAGGGAGTCATTTTCGTGTGCAAATTTGGTACTAATCCCTCTAGGAGTTTCCAAGTGTATATAATAATGTACCTCTCTCGCCTGCATTCTAAGGAGTACAGGTTTAGGAACTTCAGGCGTTCCCAGTAATTGAGGTGGTTTATCGCAGTTATGCGTGCCGTGAAGGTTCTCTGTACATTTTCTAGGTCCACAATTTCACCTGCCTTGAAAGGTGCAGTTAGTGTGCAGCAATATTCCAGCCGAGATAGAACAAGCGACCTGAAAAGTGTCATCATGGGCTTGGCATCCCTGATTTTGAAGGTTCTCATTATCCATCCTGTCATTTTTCTAGCAGATGCAATTGCTACAGTGTTATGGTCCTTGAAGGTGAGATCCTATGACATGATCACTCCCAGGTCTTTGATATTAGTTTTTCACTCTATTGTGTGGTTGGAATTTGTTTTGTACTCTGATGAAATTTTAATTTCCTCACGTTTTCCATATTGGAGTACAGTGGAACCCCGAGTTTTGAACGTCTCGACTATCGAATGATTCAATTTTCGAACGCTTCTTTCGAACTAATTTTGTCCTGAGTATCGAACGTGCTGTGCTTCGAAACGCATGCGTACCAGACCTGTCTGCTCGGCGCCTGCCGCACAGGCGTTGTGAGTCAGTCTAGCTTTGTTTATCCTCCAGTGAACATTACCCTGTGTGCTCATCCAAACATTTCACAATTAATTGTGTTTGGAGCTTGTTCATTGGTTGAGGCAGTGGTAGAGGCAGTGGTAGTAGAGGCAGCGGTAGTAGAGGCAGTGGTAGTAGAGGCAGTGGTAGTAGAGGCAGTGGTAGTAAGAGGCAGTGGTAGTAGAGGCAGTGGTAGTAGAGGCAGTGGTAGTAGAGGCAGTGGAGTAGGGCAGTGGTAGTAGAGACAGTGGCAGTAAGAGGCAGTGGTAGTAAGCAGTGGTAGTAAGAGTGGTAGTAGAGGCAGTGGTAGTAGAGCAGTGGTAGTAGAGGCAGTGTGTAGAGGCAGTGGTAGTAGAGGCAATGGTAGTAGAGGCAGTGGTAGTTAAAGCAGTGGTAGTAAGAGGCAGTGGTAGTAGAGGCAGTGGTAGTATAGGCAGTGGTAGTTAAAGCAGTGGTAGTAAGAGGCAGTGGTTAGTAAGAGGCAGTGGTAGTAGAGGCAGTGGTAGTAGAGGCAGTGGTAGTAAGAGGCAGTGTAGTAAGAGGCAGTGGTAGTAGAGGCAGTGGTAGAGCAGTCTTAATGTGAGAGAGGTGAGTAAACAAGATTAAATGAATAAATGAGAGAGAATGAGTGTAGAAGGTTTGCGAGTTTTGTAAACAAACCAGTTGTTGTTGTTACCAGCCTGGACACAAATGAATTCTGTTCACTCCATGAAGCCGACTGGAAAAACATCTCATATTTATGTTAATTTATATGTTTGTATGTTATGGATTAAGCAAAATGTCTATACAGTCATCCCTCGGTTTTCGATTTTAATCCGTTCCAGATGGATCAGCTAAAACCAAAATCGACGAAAACCAAAACTATTTTCCCCATAAGAAATAATGGAAATTCAATTAATCCTTCCAGAAACCCAGAAGTTTGGAATTTTTTTTTTTTTTGGGGCCTTAAAGATAGATTTACATGTACAAATGAATGAACTGAATGTGGCACTTACCTTTATTGAAGACTGATGTTGCTGGATGGGAGAGAGGGAAGAGGGGAGATGGAAGAGACCCTAATTTTTGGAAGGGGAATCTCCCTCCATAAGGACTCTAGGTACCAAGTCCTCATCTGGGGTCACTTCCCTTCTTTGTCTTTTAATCCCACTAGGACCAGGTTGTGAGTCACTGCACACTTGTGGCACTAAATATCTGTCCAGAGAGCTCTGTATCTGGCGGCTCTTTAAAATGTCCCTAAAATGGGACATGGAATTGTCATTGTAAAAGTAGCCAGCACGGATTGCAACATCTTTGTCAGGGTGATGTTCCTCCACAAATGAATGCACCCTACTCCACATTGCACAAATCTCCTTAATCTCTGAAGAAGGCACCTTACATCTTTCTTCCTCCACTGAAGCAATTTCCTCAGATCTGTTTTGTTGTTGTTGCAGCTCAAGCTCTTGCAGCTCTTCAGTGGTTAGATCTTCATTGTGGTCCTCCACCAACTCTTCCACATCCTCTCCATTCACATCCAACCCCATGGAAGTCCCCAATTCCACAATACTTTCCACAACTTCCATAGGCTCCTCTTTGTTACCCCCAAACCCTTCAAAATCCCTCTCTGGGACACAATCTGGCCACAACTTTCTCCAAGCAGAGTTCATCGTCCTGGAGGTCACTCCCTGCCAAGCTTTATCTATAAGGCCTATGCAATGGAAGATATCGAAGTGAGCCTTCCAGAACTCTTTTAGGGTCAATCTAGTGTCTGAGGTTACATCAAAGCACCTTTGAAACATTGCTTTGGTGTACAGTTTTTTGAAGTTTGCAATGACCTGCTGGTCCATGGGCTGGATGAGAGGAGTGGTGTTAGGAGGCAAGAACTTCACTTTTACAAATTTGAATTCCTTAGACATTTGGTCTTCCAAGTCTTGAGGATGACCAGGAGCATTGTCCATTACCAGGAGGCACTTAAGTGGCAATTTATTCTCCAATAGATATTTCTTCACACTGGGGCCAAACACTTGATTAAACCATTCCAGGAAAATTTCCCTAGTGACCCATGCCTTAGCATTAGACCTCTAAAACACACACAATTTACTCTTGTCAACACTGTAGTTCCTGAACACTCTGGGATTTTCAGAGTGATACACGAGTAAAGGCCTTTTAAATCCCCACTAGCGTTCCCACATAACATAAGAGTTAGCCTGTCTTTCATAGGCTTGTGTCCTGACATTGCCTTTTCCTCCTGCGTGATGTAGGTCCTCCTTGGCATTTTCTTCCAAAAGAGGCCTGTTTCGTCACAATTAAACACTTGTTGGGGTTTAAATTCTTCTGCCTCTACATATTGTTTAAACTCGCGCACAAATTTTTCAGCCCCATCTTTATCTGAACTGGCACCCTCACCATGCCTTACAACACTGTGTATGCCAGTTCGCTTCTTGAAGCCTTTGCTGGCCTTAAATTCATCAACATTAACACTGGTTCCAGGCATTTTCTTTACAAGATCGGCATGCAACTGCCTTGCTTTTTCACATATGATGGATTGCACAACACTATCACCCGCTAGCAGCTTTTGGTGTATCCACACCAATAACAATTTCTCCATATTTTCCATTGTTTGTGATCTCTGTTTCGTTATCGTATTCACCCCTTTCGCAACATTAGCTTCCGTGATTTCTTTTCTCTTTGCCACAATGGAACTGATGGTTGATGGGTTTTTCTTGTATATCCTGGCGAGCTCGGCAATACGTACACCACTATCATATTTTTCTATTATTTCTTTCTTCATTTCTACAGTGTTCCTCACTTTCTTTACCAAAGAACTGGCACTAGGAGCTTTCTTTGGGCCCATGGTAACTTATTTAGTAGTCACACACAATAATCAAGGGCCAAAAAGAATGAAGTGTTAATAAATGTTTTGTATGAACTCCTGGGGTGATGTTCACTCAAGCATAAACAATGCTAGACTGCGTGACAATGTGCGTGGGAGGTGCGTGGGTGGCGGGCCTACGGCCTTTGTATGTGCTCAGCACTGGTGGACAGGTCCCATATGGTCGGCGAAAACTAAAACAATCGGCGAAAACAGACAAATTTTCCCCGAAAAAAGTCGGCGAAAACCAAAATCGGCGAAAACTGGGACAATCGAAAACCGAGGATGACTGTACAGTCAACCCTCCGTTTTCATGTATCTCTGTTTTCGCTGATTTCAGTTTTCGGGCACTTTTTTCGTGGAAATATTACCTCCGTTTTCGGTGATTGGCTCCGTTTTCGTTCATGGTACGGAACCTGTCCAGTGCCCAGCGCACATACAAATCCCACCTCCCACGCACATTCTCAGGCAGTGTAGCATTGTTTCTGGTTGAGTGAATATTATTCTGCGAGTTCATACAAAACATTGTTTTTAGCCCTTGATTACTGTGTGTGACTGCTAAATAAGCCACCATGGGCCCAAAGAAAGCTCCTAGTGTCAGTCCTTTGGTAAAGAAAGTGAGGAACACCATAGAATTAAAGAAGAAATCGTAGCAAAGTATCAAAGTGGAGTCGATAAAGGCTATAGCACCAGCCAGTGATAAAGTGTAACATTAGCAGTGTAGCAAGTAAGTTAAGCCATTAATCGATAGAAAAATAACGACATGAAACTTAATTCCTCCATTGTTTGTTTGAGGAATATAGGGGCACTGAGACCAGAGCTGCCCTCTGCCAACATCTCCTCCAAGGTAAGTGTAAATATTCCTTATTTATATAAGTGTGAATATTTCTTATTTATAAATTAAAGTAAATATTTCTTATTTATAAATTATGTACATTGTGTGAATAGAGGTGGTGGCGGCCTGCTGCTGCCGCCGACCACCACCAGCAGTATATGTATGGCTTATGGTCAGTGGCCCTTAAACCCAACAACAATAACACTATTGCCAGTTCTCTCATACATAATGACATACGTATTTTATTCATTCTAGAGTATATACAGTAGACCCTCATTTAGCATGGTAGTTACGTTCCTGAAAACATCGTGTTAGGTAAAATCGTGTTAGATAATTAGAAGAACTTATAGGAAAAATAGGGTTACAGTCATCCCTTTGTTTTCGCTTGTCCCAGTTTTCGCCGATTTTGGTTTTTGCCGACTTTTTTCAGGGAAAATTTGTCTTAGTTTTCGCCGATTGTTTTAGTTTTTGCCGACCGTATGGGACCTGTCCACCAGTGCCGTGCACATACAAAGGCCGTAGGCCCGCCACCCACGCACTTCCCACGCACATTGTCACGCAGTCTAGTGTTGTTTACGCTTGAGTGAACATCACCCCAGGAGTTTATACAAAACATTTATTAACAATTCATTGTTTTTGGGCTTTGATTATTGTGTGTGACTACTAAATAAGCTACCATGGGCCCAAAGAAAGCTCCTAGTGCCACTTCTTTGGTAAAGAAAGTGAGGAACACTGTAGAAATGAAGAAAGAAATAATAGAAAAATATGATAGTGAAAGTGAGAAACACGTGGAGTTTAGAGAGTGTAGCAGCATGCAGGGAGTGTAGCATGCATGCAGGGAGTGTAGAAAGCAGGTATGCGGAGTTTGAGAGTGTAGCAGGTATGCAGGGAGTGTAGCATGGCAGGAGGTAGCAGGTATGCAGGGAGTGTAACAGTATGCAGGGAGTGTAGCAGGTATGCAGGGAGTGTAACATGTATGCAGGGAGTGTAGCAGTGTATGCAGGAGGTAAGTGTAGCATGGCAGGAGCGGAGTGTAGCAGGCAGGGAGGGAGGTAGCAGGCAAAAAAGGGGAGGGGGGGGGAAGTGACCCCGGATAAAGACTTGGTACCTAGAGTCCTTATGGAGGGATTTCCCTTCCAAAATTAGGGTCTCTTCCCTCTCCCCTCTTCCCTCTCTCCCATCCAGCAACATCAGTCTTCAATAAAGGTAAGTGCCACATTCAGTTCATTCATTTGTGCATGTAAATCTATCTTTAAGGACCCCCCAATTTTTTTTTTTCCAAACTTCTGGGTTTCTGGAACAGATTAATTGAATTTCCATTATTTCTTATGGGGAAAATAGTTTTGGTTTTTGCTGATTTTGGTTTTAGCCGATCCATCTGGAACGGATTAAAATCGAAAACCGGGGGATGACTGTACATTCCTGGGAGTCCCCAAAAGCCAAACAAGTTTTTTTTTTAGACCAACAGATCTTGCAAAAATTGAGGGCGAATATGTAATTGTAGTTGATTGTCGTGATATATTACTGCTTAAGACTACAAATGCAATAGAAATAATAGTATTTCTTATCTTTAATTGTGGGTAATGATGTTTGTGGATGGTTGTGAAGAGAGTGGATATGGATGGTGTGGCCCTACTGGGCTGAGGTGGATGGTTATCGGCATAAGTGGATGGGTGTTGGTTGTTGGCATAAGTGGATGGTAAAGGTTCTGGTGAAGTGATTCAGTCAAGTCATTCAGTCAAGTCATTCAGTAATTGATTCAGTCAAGTCAGTCAGTAAGTGATTCAGTCAAGTCAGTCAGTAAGTGATTCAGTCAAGTCAGTCAGTAAGTGATTCAGTCAAGTCAGTCAGTACGTGATTCAGTCAAGTCAGTCAGTAAGTGATTCAATCAAGTCAGTCAGTAAGTGATTCAATCAAGCCAGTCAGTAAGTGATTCAGTCAAGTCAGTCAGTCAGTCAGGGGCTATGAGGGAGATGGCACTAGCAGTCTCTCAGCTCAGTTACTCATGGACCACCATGGTGTGTGGAGGTGTGAGCTCACCGCACTAAAATATTGTATAATAATACTTAATATTACTATCAATAAGTTATCTACCTATCATATTTATTCCAGAATAATATTAGGTATAACATAAATAACGTAGCAGCATGATAAAGACTCCCAAATTAATAAAAATATGACATAGAGAGATAATGAAGGTTGGAGGGTGGGGCCAGCATCAGCCGTAAACAAAGCCATCCTGCCCCACACACCAGCAAGGGTACTTCCCCACACACCAGCCAGGGTACTTCCCCACACACCAGCCAGAATACTTCCCCACACACCAGCCAGGGTACTTCCCCACACACACAATTTGATTTGAGTGGGACTTGCGCATGAGTGAATAGAATTATCGAAGCTTATTGCTTGGGGAGCATTGAAAATTGGTTGGGCAAATATTCTGTTAGTGGGATGGTTTGTGAAGGACCTGCAGGCTCTTTTTTACCCTCCCGCGAACCGTGTAATACGTCGTGTTAGATAAAAATGTGCCGCAATTCTTCAGTCGTGTAATACCCAAATCGTGCAACATAAAGTCGTGCTAAATGAGGGTGTACTGTATCATGTTTCTATTTTATTAATATTGTTTATTATGTCATATTAGATGAATTGTGATAGATAAATAAGCCGTAGAGCTGATATTAGTGTCAAATTGAAGTATTTTGTCCCGCCTCCCAACACTAAACTTGCCTCCCTCTCCTCTCCATCTTCCATACACCAACAAGAGTCGCCAATAAAGGTAAGTGTGATATTAAATGTTCATTTATACATGTTATTAGTGCTTTATATTTATTTGTCATTCTTTTCTGTATGTAAATCTATATTTAATCTCTAAAAAAAATATTTTTTTTTAATACTCCTGGGTGTCTGAAACGGATTAATTGAATTTACATTATATCTTATGGGGAAAATGGCTTCAGTTTTCGTTGATTTCAGTTTTATTTGATCCCTCTGGAACGGATTAAGCACGAAAATGGAGGGTTGACCTGTTCTTAGCTCAGTGGTGACCTGTTCTTAGCTCAGTGAAGACGTGACTTGTGTACTCTCTGTGGACTGAACCATCTTTGCTGTGCTTCCGTTATTAGCTACCTGAGATTGGATGATGGTTTCCCTCGACTACGAGCAGCTATATCTCCAAATGAAGGCGGAATTAACGGAAGCTAGAAGAGAGATTCAACGTTTGAAGGGTATATGCAAGGATTATCCCGGAACAATGTCGCCGATGATCAGACCAACGAATGGATGCTAGTCGAATCCGAAGGGACGAAGCTGAAGTTGAAGAAGGTCCAGGAGACTGCTGTGAAAACCAGCAACTCTTTCTCCTTGTTATCAGACGAATGTGAAGACATCCCAGCGAAGACCATCTCTACAAAGACCGTCGAGAACGTCATGCACACCGCCAGTCGAGGTAAGAACATTTTTTTGGGGATAAGATTAAGTTTTGGATGGGGAAATTTTTGTTTGGATGGGAATACAGGCGGGGGGATCCCTGGGGGGGGAGAAGGATTTGTTAGCCTGGCGACATCATGAGGGGAAGGGGAACAACCATTATCTGTCTCGGGCTGGGTGATGTTGGCAGACAGGGGGGGGGTTAAGCTATAGGTCGAAGACAGTTGGGAAGGGGGGGAACCCTTTAGGGGTTTTTCCAGGAGAGGATTGAAGAAGGGCCGGGGGAATTGGGAAATTCCCCGGGGACAAATCGTGGAAAAATGGTAAATTCTTAAACGGGGACCTTTCTATGGCAGAAATAAGATCCCGGGGGGGGGTTCCTTATCAGGTTGGGGGCACTGGAACTGCAGGGGGGGAGGTTAGGGCTTTAAACTAAAAAAGAAATTTGGGGAGGGGAAAACAGGGGCCCCATGTAGTAATGATAATTGGGGAACTAGTAATAGGAAAAAGGGGGGATTTTGAAACCATGGCACTATAAAGGACAGTAATAGGTAAAAGGGAAAACAGAAATAAGCGGGAAAGGGGAAAGAGAAAGGGGGGTTGGAATTACACCAATATTTTAGTGTAGGAATAAGAGGAGGGAGAAAGACGGGTAAAATTTTTTTTCAATAACCGAAAATGGTTTAATATAAAAAAATGGGGCTTCCCCAATGTCACATTCGGGGTTTTTTCCCCAAAGACAAGTTTTTTCAAGGGGGTGGCCTCGTCCTGATCATTTAAATTGTTGTTAAAAAGGGATAAAGTCGGGAATTAACACATACAGAGTTTTTGGGATGAATTGAGGGGAGAAAATTTTTTTAGGGGATATCCCGCCCCCCAAACTTAGATAGGGCCAAGGAGACTAATGGGGGTTTTTACCACAATGCCTGTAGTTATTCGGGGGACTTCAACTTTAGTCAAATTGTTTTTTTTTTGGGAATTTAGAATCTAACGATTTTTAGAAGTAGTTCAAGATTGTTTTTAAGTTTGACAGAACCAAAGGGGGAAAAATCGTTGACTTTGCTGGGAAAAAGGAAACCCAATAATTTTGAAATTAAGAGGAACTCCGCAACAAATCAATTTTTGGGGTTGAAGGAAGTTTCATAGTAGAATAACCCCGTAACGGTCCCAGATTTTCCTTTTTAGTTAAAAAGGACTTAGGAAACATCATCGTGGATTAATAAAAAGTTCAATAGACAGTTTTTGAACACTATACCCCCAAAGAAATTTATCCCATATAAAGAAATTGATCAATGAAATGACCCAAAAAGGATTTAATAGGTCAAATATCTTTTTGGGGAAAAAAAGGAATTTATGGCGTTAAAAAGGTGAGGGGGATCTTACAACAGATATTGACATTGAGGGGGGAAAAGGGTAAGAAAAAAGGGGGACTACGAAATTAAAGTTGCTAGGGTTAAAAAAACCCAAAAATTTTTTTTCCCGGGTATAGAAAAAAAAAATAAGATTCCCCTTAAAAAAATTAGGGGATCTTCTAAAAAAGAGAATGAAAAGGCTCTATTTTAATAATTATTTTCTGGTTTTACCAGGAAGACACTAAAATTCCCCAAAAAAGGTATTTTAGGGGGCCCCGAAGATAAAAATTTTATCAAGGGAAAAGGTTATAAAAGATGCCGTTAAGCAAAATAAACCCGGCCCCGAGAGTTTTTTTCAAGGGGGAAAAAATTGCCGGAACCCTTAACAACATTTTTAACCTATCTCTTCAAACAGGGAGGTCAACGGGGGGAAAACGTAACCATTCTCACAAGCAGTCTTGTTACTACTACTGTTGTTGTGGTTCAGCAGACACCACCCCCACCCACGGCCCCCGCATTTCGTATTTCATCGCGTTAAAAGTCCTGGCTACAAGCCCCTTTTTTGTGAAGAATAAAAAAAAGATGAATTGTGTTTTTATCTTGAATTAACGAAAAAAAAGATATTAACAAGACATAACCCGTGGGCCGTAATGAAGTGTTACTTTGTACACATAAAAAGATGTAAACATAAGTTTGTGTGACTGACTGACTGACTTGACGCTGAATGACTGACTGGGACGCTAACGCGCACTGAAAACGACTGACGCTGAAGCTTTACTGACGGGGGAAACCTTTTACTGAATGACTTGACTGACTGAAACGGCTGACTTACTGAATGACGCTGACTGAATATTGCTGACTTACTGAATGCGCTGACTTAGAATGACTTGACTGACTTATAATGACGTCTTACGGGGAAAAGCTGATTACTGAAAACGCTGACTTACTGAAGCGACTGCTTACTGAATGACGACTACCGAAAACGGCTGACTTACTGAATGCTTGACTGACCTACAATGACTTGACCCTACTGAATGCTTGCACTTACTGAAGGCTTTACTGCTCAAGCGACGACTTACTGTGCTTGCTGACTTACTGAAGCGCTGACTTACTGAAGGCGACACTTATGAATGACTTACTGACACGAATACTTGACTGACCTACTGAAGCTTGACTGACTTACTGAATGCGCTGACTTACTGAAACTTGCTGACCGTACGACTGACTTACTGAATGACGCTGACTAAATGAATGCTTGACTGACTTTCTGAAACACGCCTACTGAAGCGCTGACCTACTGAATGACTTGACTGAAATTACTTTTGGGCCAAGCGACTGACTTAAAATTAGACACTCAGTTCAACCTCGACTTCAGTTCAAGAACTTCTCTATCCACCTCAGCCCAGTAGGGGGACACCATCCATATCCACTCTTCCTACCATCCACAAACATCATTACCCACAATTTGGTAAGAAATACTATTATTTCTTTTTCATTTTTAGTCTTAAGCAGTAATAGATCATGACAATCCTACAATTAAAATACCTCAGCTCATAGGCCCACCATCCATATCCATCTTCCCCCCAAAAAACATCATTACCCACAATTTAAGGTAAAAAATATTATTTCTATTGCATTTGTAGTCTTAAGCGTAATAGATCATGACAATGAACTAAAATTACATATTCCCTTCAATTTTTGCAAGATATGTTGGTCAAAAACTTGTTTGGGGGGACTCTCAAACACGATCCCTATTTTTCCATAAGTTCTGTTAATTTTTTGACAAATTATCTAAACCATTTTCAGGAACGTATCTATCGTGCAAATGACGTCCTACGTACAGAAATAGAGATGATTTTGATTGGTATGACAATGACAAATACCGAAAATTTAGCTCAAAGAGGAAAATGTTCGATTTTTTTACGATGTTCAAGGGAAACAAATCACACCATGCCTCCCAAAACCATCCTGGGGAGTCTTTATTCATGCACAATGCTCTGATATTATTTTTACCATTTTTACAATGATCAGTTGTTTCATAACAGTAAATCTTCTATTTTTGTGAGAATAAAAAATTTAAAAATGAACATGAAATGTTATTTTATGGGAATGTCTGCCTTGTTTATTCTGGACCCCATTTTGAAATTGGCATCGTTTTAAATTTGTTTGAAATTGGAAAATTGTCATTTTCTGACCACTATTTTGGTAGATGAAATTGGTAAATAGGCAGTTTCATGTACTCAATCGATAGACAAAAATGAAGTTCTATCGAAATAGCTATAGTTTTAGGAGACTGAAACATTGGAATTTGTCGAAAATAGGGCTCAAAGTGGGCAAAATCGCCGATGCGTAAGTGTCATGGCTACCGATAACTCAGCGAAGCAAATTCCGTTAGTTTCGATCAAATTTCATAATTTTGGTGGCGTTATGATCGGAAAAAGATTCTCTATCATTTCAAAAATTTTTCGCCCCCAGGAACACTTTCCTGAAAGGCCCGGCCCCCCCCAAAGGGGTTTAAAAGCGGGGGACAAGTTGTTACCAAATTACCCCCAATAAGTCTAACTTCAATTGTAGGCAAATTTTAGAGTCGATTATAGCTGATAACATAAGAAGCCATCTCGATAGGCATAATTTGATTAATGATACTCAACATGGATTCACCAGGGGCCCTTCCTGCCTAACTAATTTATTAACTTTTTCAGTAAGGCTTTTTGAGGCAGTTGATCATGATAAAGAATTCGATATTGTTTATTTGGGTTTTAGTAAGGCTTTTGATAGAGTACACGTTTCCACATCAGAGACTGTTAAAGAAAGTGGCTGCTCACGGATTGAAGGAAAGTGTTTTCATGGATCGGTCATGGCTCACCAATGGAAGCAGAGGGGGTGCATTAATGGGGTTAAATCTGAGTGGGGATCTGTAACAAGTGGCGTTCCACAGGGATCGGTTTTGGGCCCGTTGTTGTTTATAATATATATAAATGACCTTGACGAGGGAATTACTATGATATGAGCAAATTCGCTGATGACACGGATAGGTAGGATAATCGATTCAGACGTAGATGTCACGGAACTTCAGGAGGATTTAGACAAACTCAATTCCTGGTCGAAAAATGGCAGATGCAGTTCAATGTAGATAAATGCAAAGTTCTAAACTGGAAGTGTCCATAACCCAAGCACTTATAAGTTAAATAACGTAGAACTTAGCCATACAGATTGCGAGAAGGACTTGGGGGTGATGGTAAGCAGCAACCTTAAACCAAGACAGCAATGCCTAAGCGTACGTAATAAGGCAAATAGATTACTGGGATTTATATCAAGAAGTGTTAGCAACAGAAGTCCAGAGGTTATACTACAGCTTTATACATCATTAGTAAAGGGCCCCACCTAGATTACGCAGCTTAGTTCTGGTCTCCATTTTTACATAATGGACATAAATTCGTTAGAAAACATTCAGCGTAGAATGACTAAATTAATACATAGCATTAGAAATCTTCCTTACGAAGAAAGATTGAAGACCCTTAAATTACATTCACTTGTAAGACGTAGAATGAGGGGAGACATGATCGAGGTATACAAGTGGAAAATGGGTATTAACAAAGGGGATATAAATAAGGTCTTGAGGGTATCTCTCCAAGAGAGAACCCGTAATAATGGTTCAAGTTAGATAAGTTTAGATTTAGAAAGGATATAGGAAAGTATTGGTTTGGAAATAGGGTAGTTGATGAGTGGAACAGTCTGCCTAGTAGGGTTATTGAAGCAAGGACCTTGGGTAGTTTTAAATTTAGGTTGGATAAATTCATGAGTGAAAGGGGTTGGATTTGAGTGGAAATTGCACATGAGTAAATAAAATTATCAAAGCTTATTTCTTGGGTAGCATTGAAAATTTGGTTGAACAAATATTCTATTAGTGGGATGGAATGTGAAGGACCTGCCTAGTATGGGCCAACAGGCCTGCTGCAGTGTTCCTCCTTTCTTATGTTCTTATGTTGACTGTATTAACGTTTTATATGCCTCAAGTGATTATTATTGTGTTATTATTATCATTATTAATGCCCTCAGATGATTATTATTGTTATTATCGTTATTAATATGGCATCTTCAAGACTAATAACACACTCTTAGTGATTTTAACCTTTAAACTGTCCACACGTAGATAAAATTATGAAATTGGATAGAAAACTAACGGAATTATGCTTTCGTGAAGTTAGCGGTATCCATGATATTTACGCATTAAAAATTTTTCCCACTTTGAGCCCCATTTTCAGCAAATTCCAATGTGTCAGTCTACTAAAATTATAGCTATTTTTCTAGAACGCCATTTCTTCTATCCCCATTGAGTACAAGAAACCACCTTTTACCAATTTCAACTACCCCAAAAAAGTGGTCATCCCTGCATGAATGCTACACCCCCTGCATGAATGCTACACTCCCATGAATGCCTCCTCCTGCATGGAAAGCTCCCCCTGCATGAATCCCACACTCCCTGCATGAATGCTACACTCCTGCATGAATGCTCACTCCCTGCATGAATGCTCATTTCCCCGCATGAATGCTACCCCCTCCCTGCCCTGAATGCTACACTCCCCCCGGCCCTTAACAATTTTTGCATGAATGCTACACTCCCTGCATGAATGCTACACCCCCTGCATGAATGCTACACTCCCTGGGTGAATCAGTGATTTTTGTGGGGGGTTTTGGGACTAAGCCCTCAAAAATTTTCCATGTGTATATAATAATGTATTTTTACGCCTGCGTTCTAAAAAGTACAGGTTTAGGAACTTCCAAACTTCCCCTAGTTGAGGTGGTTTATCTGCTTTGCGTGCCGGGGAAGGGTTTTCTGCACATTTTCCAAGGTCAGCAATTTCACCCGAGAAGGGGCAGTTGGGGTGCCCCAATATTCCAGCCTAGATAGAACAATGGCTTAATCCTGTCATGTCCGATAAGAGGATGAGGAACAAGATGGGAGCGAGTACTGTGCCTTGTGGAATAGAGCTTTTCACCATAGCTGCCTCAGACTTTACTCTGTTGACTACTACTCTTTGTGTTCCATTTGTTAGGAAATTATAGATCCATCTACAGTGGACCCCAAGTATTGGCTGTAATCTGTTCCAGGAGCTAGGCCTTAACTTGAACTGGCGAAACTCGAACCATTATTTCCCATAAGAAATAATGTAAATACAATTAATCCGTTCCAGACACCAAAAATATTCACAAAAAATACATTTTTTTAAAAAATAAATATAATTTTACATACAGAAAACACACATTAATACTACATACAATATTAAATTTATAAATAAATATTGAAATAAACATTTAAAATAACATTTACTTACCTTTATTGAAGAGACTTGCTGGCATCTGGAAGATAGGGAGGAGGAGTGAGGGAGGGCTTAGTGTTTGGAAGGGACATCCCCTCCATAAGGACTTCAGGTATCAAAGCACTATCTGGGTTACTTCCTTCTTGGGCTTTTAACCCTTAAACTGTCAACACGTAGATACGTTGACTCGCTGCTGCTCTGAACGTAGATCTACGTTTTATTTTCATTCCTTCAAATTTATGTGATAGGCCTGAGTCGCGTAGACAGAGAGAATGGGTCTGCGCCCTCAGTGTGCGAAGTATTAAAAAAATCTGGGAGCACCAGTTCAATTGAGCGCCAGCTAGAACAAATAGTGTGGCAAACACCAGGGATTCACTGATGTCATGTGCATTAACACTCCCTTATAAGAGGAAAGTAAAAATAGGTTAGATAAATACATGAGTGGCTGTGGGTGGGTGTGAGTTGGACCTGACTAGCTTGTGCTACTAAGTCTGATGCCATGCTCCTTTCCAGAGGATTGACCTGACTAGGTGGGTCATTGGTCTAAGCTGGGGGGAACATGGACCTGCCTGCATGGGCCAGAACCCGATTTAAAAAAAAGGGGTTTGGTAAACACTGAAGGGAACACGACTTACTGAATGATTGACGACTTACTGAATGACTTGACTGACTTACTGAATGACTTGCGGGACTTACTGAATGACTTGACTGACTTACTGAATGACTTGATTTGACTTACGGGAATGACTTGACGGGACTTACGGGAATGAAAAGGACTGACTTACTGAATGACTTGACTGACTTACTGAATGACTTGACTGACTGAATGACTTGACTGACTTACGAATGACTTGACTGACTTACTGAATGACTTGACTTTACTGAAAGGCTTGACTAAAATGACTTGACTGACTTCCCGAATGACTTGACTGACTTACTGAATGACTTGACTGACTTACTGAATGACTTGACTGACTTACTGAATGACTTGACTGATTTTTTGGGGAATGACTTGACTGACTTACTGAATGACTTGATACTTACTGAATGACTTGACTGACTTACTGGGGGGCCCGCTGACTTACTGAATGGCTTGACTGACTTACTGAATGACTTGACTGACTTACTGAATGGCTTGACTGACTTAAAGTTGGGACACTCAGTTAAAACCATAAACTTCAGTTCAAGAACTTCTATATCCACCTCCCCCAGTAGGGCCACCCCCCCCCCTATCCACTCTTCACTACCACCCACAAAAAAAACCCCAAAATTTTTAAGGTAAAAAATACTATTATTTCTATTGCATTTGTAGTCTTAAGCAGTAATAGATCATGACAATGAACTAAAATTACATATTCCCCTTTTAAAAATTTTTTTAAAAAATTTTTGTTGGTCTAAAAAATTTTTTGGGGGTTTTTTGGGGACTAAAAACCTTTTAAACCCCTTTTTTTTTCCCCATAAGTTCTGTTAATTATTTAAGAAAAAATTATAAACCCCCTTTTTTTTTGGGGGAACCCCAACTTTTCGGGGAAAATGACGTTCACTGAAAAACAGTCCCCCCCTGAGTTTGTAAACTTCACTCCTGAAGTCTGCTCAAGTGTTTTTACCGGGGAATTTCCCCCTTTTAAGGGAAAAAAATTTGGGGTTAGTCTATTTCAGCCCCCAAAAATATTTTTCCCCAAAAGAACTTACAAAATTATACTTACATAATTGAAATTTTTTCCCGGGGGTTTTTTTAACCGAGGGTCCACTGTAATATCATTCACAAAAAAAATGGTAAGTTGCACGAGAATGGGAATGTTGCTGTTTATTTATTCTGTACTAACTTGTCAGAACTTATTCCTTCTCTATATTTTTTTCCCCCTGCCTGTCTAGCTCTCCCTTTTTTTCAGCTCTCTGTCTGTTTATTTTTTCTAGCCTTTACCATCTAGCTCTCTGTCTATCTAGCCTCTGTCTATGGGTCTAGTTTTTGTCTATCTGTCTGTCTATCTAGCTATCTTTCTAGCACTCTGTCTAGCTTTCTGTCTGTCTGTCTGTCTGGCTCTCTGTAAAATTTGCGCCTGGCTCTCTGTCAATCGGTTTTCCCCCAGCTCTCTGTTTGTCTCTGCTTATCTGTCTTTCTGTCTCTGTCTGCTTGTCTCTCTTTTTGTCTCTGCTTGTCTCTTTCTCTCCCCTCAGAGGGGCTACTTGTGAACCAACGGGTATTATGGGGGACGCAGTGGTCACTGCATCATGTCTACCCTGATATGTATTATTTGTAAAAAACCCCCCTTTAAACACAATATAGCACTTTGTTTTTTTGGCTTACCCCAGGTAATGTACACTATGTATAATTGTTTTTAAAGGTACCTGTAGACACCCCCAGCCAGCCAGCCAGGGGGTTTTTTCACAAATCCCCCCCTTCCCCACCACCCACCCCCCCTTTTCCCCCACCCCCCCCCCCTTTCCCCACACCCACCCCCCCCTTTTCCCCCACACCCCCTTTTCCCCCCAATACCCACCCCCCCCTTTCCCCCCACTACCCACACTCCCTTTCCCCCCCCCACCCCCCTGGCTTCCCCACCACTCACCCCCCCCCTTTTGCCCCCCCCAAATGAAAAAAGTTTTTTGTCTGACTTTTTTTTGGTGGAAAGTGGAAGGTTGATAATGGGGGGGGTTTTTTCATCAGTATTTCTGGTGTGTCCTAGTCATTACTTTCTGTCAAAACCCCCCCATCATTAGATTCATCTTGGACACTTCAATCTGTTTTGAACTACCCTTTGGGGAAAGGGGAAAAGTCTCAATTCACGGGAAAATTGACATACCCCCTTTTTGCTTGCCTTGGTGAAAAGGGCCCCCCTAATTCCCCACTCCACAATGAAAAAGGTGCCTAGTTTTTTTTCCTCCCGTCAATTTACCACAAGACCCTTTCCCCATCACATGGGGCCCCCAGCTCTTTCTTCCCCGTTTTGGGGAAAGGGGCTAGAATTTACGCGTACTAGTGAAAAACCCCAAACCCCGGCATAAGCCATAATTGCAACCCCCTGAAAGGGTTAAATGAGGAGTCCCCCCTTTTGATTTTTTTAAAAACAGTACTGGTAGTGGGTTTGTGTCACCTATCTTTAGATATTGTTTCAGTGTCCCCTTTTTCACCTTATAACTTTTTTGGGATGAAAAAAATAGAATAAAAAAAAAAAAAAAAAAGTAAAATACAATATTTCACCTTTTTTTTACCTTAGAATATTTGAACCCCGTGTAGGGTGAGGGACAGTATTTTTGGAGAACCGGGGAAAAAGAAGACAAAGTATGGAAGAAGTACAAAAGAAGTTCACTCAAAGGGGTTTTTTCAGACGGAAAACCCCCAAAACTCAATTTTTATCTAAAATTTTTTACTTTATTGTACCCCATAGTAAAAGGGGTAGAGTTAGAAGTGCAGCAGACTTGGAAGAAAAAAAAAAGGGGAAAAAAAAGAAGTAAAAATCCATTTATAGGGGGATTAGTTATATGAATTATCCGGGGCCCCTATAGGAATTAATCCCTTCGTCATGTTTATGTTATCATAATCTCTCCATTTACTCATTCTGTCTGATTTAAAAAAAAAAGAATCAAAAAAAATTAAAAACCACTCTGGAGTGCTTTCCCTTTTTAAGGGGGTCCAAACGTATATATTTTTTTAAAAAACCCCCGGTCCCCCAAAATTTTTTAAAAAAAATTGTTTTTTATATAGAAATAAAGGCACATTTTCTAAGTGTAATATCATAAAAATATTTAGGCTCATTTTTTTACCAAATATGGGCCGAAGTTGGCCGAAGGCTCCCCTTTTCGGAACAAGAGCCCCGCCGCTTGCAAAGGGTTTTTGGATATCCCTTTTTTTTTTTTTTTATATTATTTTATTTTATTTTTTTATGTTTTGATAATTACAATTTATAGTATTTTTTTGTTCAAGACTAATTTTTAGGTACTGAAATTCCCCCTAAATTGTCACAAACAAGGGACGGGGGGCCCATTTCCCCCTGCTTTTGGTCATTTAAAAGGGGGAAATATACAAAGTATTTATAGGTTCCAAAAAAATTTTGGATAGGGGGGAAAAAAATAAAAATTTTTTAATAATAATAAAAAGAAGAATAATGAAAATAAAATAAGAATAAGAATAATAACCCCCCTTTTGAAGCATGATGTAAAAGAAGTCAGTCTCCCGTTGACAGTGATAAGATAAGATAATTGGTGAGTGTACGGGGGGGTGCAGTGATAAGAAAAAAAAAGGGGGTGACATTTGGCCCACCCCCCTTTTTTTCACTGTTCCAACCATATCTGTCTGTCAAACTCATCACTGTTTTTTTAAAAGCTCTCCCCCCATCTTTTCGGGGGGGTTTCTATCTTTCTGAAAACTCTCTATCTGTCTGTCTAAAAAAGCTAGCTCTGTTTAAAAAGGGCTTTTTTGTCGGGGGGTTTTTCCCCCAAGTTTAGTTTCCTGTCTGTAAAGCTAGCTCTCTGGGGAAAAAGGGGCCTCTGTCTGTCCCCCTCTGTCTGGAAAAACTCTCTGTCCCCCCTTTTTGGGTTCTCTGTCTGTTTGTTCGCCTTTTCCCCCCAAGTTTCCTTATCATCTGTTAAGCCCCTCTGTCTTTTTCCCCCTTTTTATCTGTCAAGCTCTCGGGTTCTGTCAGTCTGTCAAGTTTTTGCCCGCCCCCCCAGCAACCAGCCTCCGCCCAGAGATCTACTCCTGAGCCAACAACCCCCTGAGCAAAAAATTCGTATTTCCAGTCTTTTTTAAAAAATTATATCAAAAAAAATTTTGTCTTTTTTTTTTGGGAAACCCGGGGGAAATTTAATTATGAAAAATTTTATATTTGTGTACCTGTGAGACAGAGATAGACAGAGCCAGATAGAGATAGACTGAAACAGATAGACAATAGGTTAAAATTTTTCCCCTAAAAGGTTAACAAATGTTGAAACATTGGTTATTATCAAGGTTTTTGTTTTTTCCCCTCGCCCCATTATGGCCATATCCACCTCAGAGCCACTAAACTCAGGGTCAACATCACTTTCCATTTTTAAAATGGGAAGTTAATCTACATGACATCAGTGCCCCCCATTTTTTGCCGTTTCTCCCTCTAGCTCCCTAAAAAAACCCCTTTCCCCCAAAAACGAAATAAGTCCCCCCGGGGTTTTTTAATGCAGTCACCAAGGGCTAAGACCCATTCTACCGGGGCATCGGGGGCCCAAAACCCAAATTTTGGGGAGGCGGGAAAAAAAAAAAACAAAAAAATTTTTTTTGGGGCAGTCCTAAGTATATATACGTGTGGCCCCTTTTTTCAGATTAAATGTCGTATATTTTGTAGGTGGGATATCGGGGCCAGCTCCCCCCCTTAAATAAAAAATTTTAAAAAACATCTAATCATACGCTCTAATATACATTACAGCCTTTTCCTCATTTTAAAAATAAAATTCTGTTCTTAAGAAAAACGCTTAAACAAATTCATCCCCAAAGAGGAGCATCTATTGTGGTGGTGACTTTTGTTAACCCTTTTTTATATTGTTTTAATGTCATTTTTTAAAAACCCTTTATAACTTTTTTTATTTTTTTAAATTTTTAAATACAGTATTTTTAAAAAAAACATACAGAAAAGAGGAAATCGGGTCTAATATACATAATTTATGCATCCAAAGTGGTCAAAGAAAAATGTTAGTCTGGTCGTTGGAAAAAGAGTGGGGGCTAAGTGAGGAGGGGGGCTGTACTTAGGTTTGCATACTGTAAATACAGTGTCATTGTTTTTATTCAAAAAAAAAAAAAAAGCTATCAGTGTCATCATTGTAGTTATCAGCAGGGTTATCGGGGGGTGTAGAGGGGCCCCGTGGGGAAAATGATGGCCAGGAAATGGAAGGAGTTGTGGGGGGAGGTGTAGATGGCCTGGGTAAGGGAGATGATGGCCAGGAAATGGAAGGACTTGTAGGGGGGGGGTAGGGGGGGCCGGGAAAAAAAGGGAGATGGCCGGGGAAAGGGGAAAGGGTTTTTGGGGTAGGTGTAGAGGGCCGGGGGAAAGGGGGGAGGGGTGGGGGAAAGGGGAAGGGGTTTTGGGGGGAGTTGAAAAAGGGCCCAGGTAAGAAAATGATGGCCAGGAAAGGGGGAAAGGGCATTTTTCCTGATGTAACTTTCCGAAAAAACTCTTTTTGGGAATATTTTTTCTGAATAAACTGATTTTACTGACATTGTCGGGGAAAAACCCCTTCCCCCCCAAAAAATAATGGAAAAATAATAAAAACAAATAAAGACTCTTGGGTGGGGAAAAAAACCCCAAAATTTTTTTAAATTTTTAATAAAATATTTAAAAAAAAAAACCCCGGGGTTTTGGCAGGATGGAGAGTGGGGGGAATATAAGCCCAGGTTGGGGCTCTGGTGTAGACGAGATGTTGGATGGTTATCCTGGGTAGGAATTTTCGTATCCCCTTTTGGGCGGACTAAAAAGGAAGGGGAAGGGGGAAAAAAAAAAACCAAGCCAGAAAACGTACATCTAGCCCCCTTTAAAACTGGCGCCTGTACCAGCTGACCAAAAAAGCAGCAGAGCTGATAAAGAGAAAATAAAGAATAGTTACCACAAGTAAGTAAAATAACACAAGAAAGAAAAAGGATAACATGTTTACTTTAAAGGAAAAATTTCTGGAAACCCCAAATCAACCACAAAAAAAAAAAATTTCCCCTGGTGAGCCCCTTTTCCTGTTCAGGAAAAATGTGGGGGTGTAGTGACTCTCCACAGTTTCACCACCAGGTGGGAAAATACCACCAGAAAGGGGGGGCCGGTTTCTGCCCGCAAGGGGGAAGCACCGGCTAAACCCCCGGGGAAAGACCCCCGGGGAGATTAACAACCTTAACCCATAATTAGACTACTTTTCCCTAAACCTTCCCCCTTTTCCCAAAAAATTATGGTGAAGGAAAAGTTAACAGAGGAAAAGCACTATGTACAACTTGGGTTTACCCCCAAACTGAAAAGTGGTTTTCAGAGCCAGAGATATAAATAACCCTTTAAAATTGTAGGCCTGAATAGCCAAAGCCCATCTGAGTCTGTTTTATTTGTACCTTTGAAGTTTTCTAAATACATAGTGGCTTTCTAGTTTCAGATGAAGGGTTTCCCTACAAGTAAAAGGGGACCCTCGGTTAACGAACCCCCCCGGGGAAAATCGTGAAATTATGTAAGAAAAATTTTTTTAAAAAATTTTTTGTGGAAGTTTTTTTTTGGGGGTCTGAAAAAAATTTTAACCTATGTGAAATTTTTCCTTAAGGGAGAAAATTTTTTTTTCGGTAATGGCACTTGAGCAGACTTCAGGAGGTTTTTTTTAAAACCCGGGGGGGTCCACTGTATTTGAACCTCTTATACCCCACACAAAGGCGTAACATTCCTTTTCCACAGTAGAGCCTTTTTTCCCGTGGTAAAATTTTTTACTAGCAAAAGCCCCCGAACGGTGTCTCATCGTAATATAAGTAACAAAAAGACCGAGCCCAGAATGAGGGGGCCCTTTTTGGGGAAAAAAAAATTTTTCGTAAACTTTTTAAAATTTTAGGACAGGAGGGTTCGTTTTTTAATTTGTTCAAGCTTTTTTTTGCTTCATAAAAAAAAACAGTGGTTCTTTCACTTTTTTTTTTAAAATGGGGTCATGAGAATGGAGGTCAGACCACTTTTTTTTGGGGGAAAAAACTTCGAAGTTTACACCCCCGGGGGAAAACTTTTTAAAAAAAATTTTTTGTAGGGGGAAAAAACCCCCAAAAGAACAGCTTTAGTTTTGGGGGGAATGGCGATAAAGAATTGTCTGAAAAAAAAAAACCCCCCAAAGTTTGAATTTTAAAGAACCAAGAAAACACTTCGGGGGTTTGTTGTAAGGCCATGAGCTCTTAGTTTTTTTAAAACAAGCGAAAGTGTTGACAGATGACCTTCCCAGACATGTGTCAATGTAAATGTTATCAAAATACCAAAAAAAATTTTTTTAAGTCAGGGGGACAAATTTCATCCCCCCTAATATAAGTCAGGGGGCCCCCAAAACCAAAAGGCATAGTGCGATATTTTTTTTAGTCCTCTATGCGTGGGGAAACGGGGGGGTTTTTTAGAGTCTGGGTGAAAAGGGGAAAACCCGATGGTAGCTTGTGAGATATCTAATTCAGAGAAAAACCCCAAAATCATGGAATTTATAAAAAATAAATGATCAATTACTGGCAGGGGGGCCCCGCATCTCATTTAGTAATGGTTTTTAAACCCCTTTTTGGGGGCCAAAAAGGGGGCTCCGAATCTCTTTTGGGGGGCCATAAAATTAAAAAAAAAAAAATTTTTTTTAAAAAGAAATGATAGATTTTTTTTTTTAAATCAATAGGCAAAAAAAAACATTTTTGCGATCAATACTCACCCCAGATATAAAAATTTTAATTTGGGGGAAAAAAAGCCGGTGAGGGGAACATGGGGGGATCAGGCCCCCGGTAATTTTTTTTTTCTTTCTTGGACTTGTTTTCTGATCGAATTTTGTTTTTTTGTTGCAAATAATTTTTTGGCCCCGTGAGCCCCCTATAAGTGCTTTTTCAAATATTACTCATTTTTTTTTTTAACAATAAATTTTTTTTCACTAATTTGTTTACAAATGTATTTACAAAATTTTACAATAACAAAAAAATTGTTTTTATATTGTTCAATCATATATACTACATAGAGCCCTTTTGGGCATTTTCAAAGTTCTGCAGCCTGTGGAAGTCTCAAAAAAATGGTTCCTACGGGGGTGTTTCACATTCCAAACAAACGAGTGTCTTTGCGTTGTTGTGGGCTTTTTTATGTGCCCCCGAAAAAACCCCTTTGAGCCTTTTTTTTCAAGGGGGCAGTTTTGTTAGGAAGTGTTCACCCTTTGGGCCCCATACGAGAGGGTAGGTGTTGATGATTTTTGTTGGGCGTGTTTCTATTGCAGGTGTTGCTCCTTGGTACTTGAATTTTTTTTCTGATGACAGACAAAAAAAAAAGCCATATGGTGGTTTGTTTGTTTTAACTTATAGATATTAAAAAATTGAGCATGGTAATGCCCCGAATGTAAAAAAAAATTTTTTTTGTACCACTTGTAACTCTTGCAAAAAAATTCAGAAAAAACCCAAAATTTTCATGTCACTTTTTTTCCACTAAGCGAAAATTGGGGGTGTAGTCAATCACCTTTTTGGGTTTTTTGAAGGGGTTTTTTGGGTTTTCTCTATTCACCCTGCCAGTGCCCCGGGGCATTTGTTGGGGGGAATAGATGACAACAGTGTGACATCTTTTTTTCCCCAAACCCAAAAGCCATGATGTCTTTGGGGGCAAACGCTTGCCCCCGACCTCTACGAGTGCCGGGTTAAACCCCCGGCTATGCTTTGGTTTGGGGACTGTCCGCACACACCTGTCAAGTTCACTCGCAAAATCACTGAGGGGGGGTTTTTGTACCAGTTATCAGTATATAATATACCCTTCCCAGATAGGTTCCACTTGTTCAAAACCACATCACCAGAGATCCCCAAAAACCCCCTGGTATTTTGTGTATAATTTCCCCGGGGTTTTCACAAAATACCCCAAAACAATACCACTGGAGCAATCAAAAACAAAAACCCAAATTTATCCCAAAAACGTTTCCTTTTGTGGTATATACTGTTTGAACGACAGTCTACCTTTGAACAGAATCAGGGGATTTTCCCAAAAACCCCAAACTTCCGGGGAAAGGGAAAAAAAAGCATATTGAATTTCTCTTTCAGATCCCCGAAACACTTTTCCCAATCTTATATAACCTATCGTTTTTGTCAGGGGTGGTTTTGTCTGAAAAGGAAGCATCTTCAGAGTAGCACAAACGATTCACTGATATTATATCACTGAAACCTGGTGTTGAATCAGGCGGTCGGAACCAGATGATTTGACACTGTGCTTAAAACATGAGGCATAAGCATTATTGTGGCAAAGAACAAGTACATCTCAGCCACAGTTGTCTCTTTCCACCTGTTGAGGCTGATGTTGGTGAAAGTATTGTTTTTCCCCATGGTTACTCGTAGTATCTTTGTTTCCCTGACAATAATATCCATCAGAGGTTCATCAAAGAATAATTAAAGCATTCCAGTTCAGTGGCATTGTTCCCAAGTGGACAAAGGGGCGATTCCACATTGACTTTCATAAACTGATGGGGACGGGAAAAAACAGCTGCTTGCCAATCCCGGTGCGGTCGGGCTGGTGGGTACTGGATATTTACAGGGGTTGGGGGTTGTGGGGTTTTGGGGGGTTGGGGGGGTTTTTGGGGAGTGGAGGTTGTGGTTGGGGGGTTGGTGGGTGGGTGGGGTTGCCTTTGTTGTCCCCGAGGGGGACCAGCGGCGTCGGTCCCAGGTTTCCACTGCTGGTGCCTCCCCGGGCACCACCACCACCACTACCCCCTAACAGATGCTTGCGATTTCTTTAAAAACCTATCATTGTCATTTTCACTATCTTTTCCTGTTGTACCCCCAGGGATGCCCCGAGATGTACCCTTTCCCCCCTTGGAAAAATAGGCACGCTACCAGAGGCTATACCGCCGTATATATGACGTTCAGGGGAGAATATTCCACACCACTCTCGCTAGGGGAACCCCTGGAAGAGCGGGTTTAAAATATTCCTACCCTTTTCATCACCATTGCTCACATCAGAGTCTGGGATATGAGTAAAAAAGGTTTCCCTTTTTTTCGTTCTGGTACAATTGAGCGTGAACAAGATGCCACAGCACCGGAGGTAGGGCGGGGTCGTCTGGGTTTTCCTCAATATTACCGGTATTATGATCATTAGTTTCGGTCACAACTGCCTCAAAACCGAAACCATCACCACTGACACTCCCATCGGTGTTAGAACTGTCACTGGGGGAAAAAAAGAGCCCAAAACCGAGGAGTGGGAGTTTTTTACCGCCCGGCATGGTGAAAAATGTGCCAACATGGCGTTCCCACAATGCACCACTGGCTCCCCGTTTTTTTTTCCCCTGGGACACTGACCCGCAGACCCTTCCTTTACCACTGGGGCCCACCAGCCATTTCCCCCAAATTTAAGGCACTAAATTTATGCGTACTAACCAAAAACCCCGCGCGTAAACCGTCATCTCAATAACCCTAAAAGGGGTTTAAAAAAGGAAATTTTGGGGGCCCGTCTGTAAAATTATTTGGTTTCTTAACCATTACAACTGGAGAACAGAAAGCTGATTTAGAAGGTTCTATAATCTTTAATTTAAGATTTTTCCCCTTCGTTATCAAATGTTTGTCAAGTGAACGGGGGCAGGATAGACTTTCCTTTTTTGTTTTCCCGAGATGATAATTCAATCGTTTAACAGTATGGTAAGTCCCGGGATTTCTGTGAATACATCTGGAAAATTATTTACTAAGGCACTTATTAGACTTTTGTTTACAAAAAAGTTCACTGTTGATGTTGACATTTGAGTTATGGGTGGCAGAATCATCAGTTAAGAATCCGTAGTTCCTTGATTCCGAGACTCGTCATCATAATACAAATTTTAACCGAAAAATCATGACTGCTAACTAAGCCGTAAGACAAAGTTTATCAAAAAGGGGGTTTTAACAAAATTAATTTTTTACGGTAAAAACCCTTTTTAAAAATTTTCGTGGTAAATTCTTTCCCCACCCTTGACATTCAAGATGTAATCTACCTTATTATAGACCTTGGTTCCTTATCGGCTCGCCAGGTTTAAAAAAATTTTTTGAAAAAGTCCGGGGAAAAAACTAGTACCTCATCACCAACATTTAAAATTAGTTGGGGCTCTTATGGTCAAAAAAAGTCTTGTAAATTTCCCCAGACACATTAAGGGGGTTTTTACAACCAAATCACAGTGTCGTCCCAAACTTTCCCAAGGTCTAGGAGAAACTGGTAAAAGTTTTTTAAATTCAGGTTCAATATCTTTGACCACAGTTTTCCCCGGAATGTGGTCCACGGCCTGTCTTCCATAAAGTAATTCAAAAGGGGGAAACCCAAGGGGTCATTGGAACTCCCCTTCAAAAGAGCACGGGGGGTATCTATGCCAGTCAGATGATTTAAGAATACAAATTCTTTAAATAGACTTAAGGATGGCATGTTGGCGTTCCACCTTCCATTAAATTTTGGTGATAAGGTGTAGTGAAAAAAAGGGGTTTTCACCCCAAAATTGGGGAAACTTGTTCCATTACTTCTGCGTGAATTTTTGGCCCTTGATCAGACAGAATTTCCGAGGAATACCGCCTGTGAAAAATGCACAATAAAGCTTCAGCTACTTCTATGGATTTTGGGGTTTTTAAAGGGGACCCCCGGGGGAACTGGACGCATGCTATCATAGTCAAAAAATACTTATGACCTCCCGATGAACGGGAGGGGGACCAACTATATCCACTGCAACTCTAGCAAATGGAACTGAAAAAAAATTTGGATTTTACAATGGGAACCCTCTTAGTTCACCCTTTTTTGAGGAAAGTTGACATATGACATGATTTTAGTTTTTAGATGTCCGAGGACATCCCAGGCCAAACAAGTCTTTGATCTTATCATAGGTCTTCCTAAGAAATGGCCAGAGACAGGCAGGTCATGAGAAATTTTCAGAATAGTCTCACGACAATCCCTAGGAATGACTAATAGACTTTTTCCCACCTCATTGGGATTGTCCGCAGTCACTATAGTTCTGTATAGAAGATTACTTTTGTACTCAAATTTATAACTAAACTTCTTTCTTTTAATCACATTGTCATTTAATGCTAGCTTTCGTGTTTCCTCTAAGGAAGGACAAGTCTTCTGGAGACCTTCCAAATCTAGGTGTGACAGCTCAATAGGTTTTCCTTTGGAAAGTACTAACGGATGGATGGGTTTTACCTTAGATTGAGCTCTGGTAAGGACGTTAACCGTGTCCAGTTGTAGGGAAGATTCAGTCACCTGTGGTATTTCATCAGTTTCTGTGCAGATTGGTTTTGATGACTGCTTCTCTAAGGTTTTTCCAGGAGTTTCACGATTATCTAAACTCTGAGTTGAGTTATCCTGATTATTCACTTCTGGAGATTCTAGGGAAGAAACAGAAGTATCAAGTTTATCTTTTCTGGAATCATTTGAAAACCTTACACAGTCTAATTCAGATGGGAAAGTCGCCCCTTCTATGTTCCCAACCAAAACAGAACATGAAGTTATTGGGGCCACCACTGCTTCTACCCAACCAGTAAACCATTTGCAGTTAATGAAACATCTGAGAGTAGGAAACACATCACTTCTTCCTAAGTAGTCAGTTAATTTAGTACTTTTATACCGAGTTGAATCTAAGTTAGGAAAGAGTTTACTTGAAATAACAATACAAGAACACCCAGTATCCCTAAGAATGGTGGAAACATTCATGCCATTAACAGTACCTTCACTAAAAGGTGCGTTAATATTAGCTTCGGTGAAACACTTCCCAATATTCTCACCTTTTTTCTTGGGACAGTCTGGACGTCTGTGTCCCAATTCTTACAGTTGTAACATTTTACTGGGAATTTCTTAGAGGAAAATGGTTTGGATGACTCCGATTGTTTAGGTGCAACAGATTTATATCCACTACGCTCCTTAGGGTAGTTATTATGAGCGCAGGCATATATATCTGCCGCTTGTGCCACTTCAGAAGCAGTGTGAACGTCACGTTCTTTAATAAAGATACGTAAGTCAGAGTTAACAGAAGAGAGAAATTGGTCTCTTACCATCAGGTCGCGTAATGAATCAAAGTCATGATCAACCGCACTATCAATCCAACAATCAAACAATCTGAAAAGTGTTGTCAGATACTGCATATAATTCGGATTGGGGGATATTTTAGTGTGCCGAAACTCAGACCTGTAATGATGGGTGGTCTTCTTGAAAGCCTGTAAGATAGCTTTCTTAAGTAGGGGATAATCAGTGATTACGTCAGTTGGTAAGGTGGAATATACGTTTAAAGCTGTACATGATAGAAGTAATCCAAGCCTTGTAGCCCAAGAATCTGAGGGCCACTCACAGAGTGTGGCAGTGTTCTCGAATCTGGCGATATATGCCGCGATGTCATCCTGCTCTGTGAAAGGTGGTATTTGAGGCATCCTAATATTAGATTCGTGGGTAGGGTATTCTAGTACCCCTTCATCTATTTTATGCTTAGATAGCTCTACCTTCTTGGCTTCCAATTCCAACCTTAACTGTTCTAACTCCCTCTGCTTTGCCTTTTCTTCAATCTCCTTCATCTTGAAGGCTACTTCCCTTGCCTGAACTCTGTCTTCTCTAGCAACCCTTTCCTGTTCTCTTTTGTCCTCACGAGCAATCCTTTCATTTTCTCGAGCTATTCTTTCCTGTTCCTTTTTCTCTTCTCGAGCTAGTCTTTCCTGTTCCTCCTTTTTAGCTAGAGCTAGTCTTTCCTGTTCCTCCTGTTTAGCTAGAGCTAGTCTTTCCTGTTCCTCCTGTTTAGCTAGAGCTAGTCTTTCCTGTTCCTCCTGTTTAGCTAGAGCTAGTCTTTCCTGTTCCTTTTTCTCTTCTATAGCCATTTTAGCAGTAATATAACTATCAAGAGACTGGCCTGTAAATCCCATGTCTTTTCCAGCTCGTAACCAGAAATCTAACGAATCCATAGTAAGAATATATAATACAAACCAAACAAGTTGATCTTAAATTAACAACTGAAACGACTGTTTCAAAAGAGGGACCTCGTCCGCACACTTTCTAAACCTTCCCAAAGAAGAAAATGAAATACTATTTCCAACTTGGAAGTAAATCTAGTGGGCTCAAAAGCCTTCACTAAGATAAATGAACACGGTTCACCCAGGAGGGGTTATTATGGAAGTTCCTCAAGTCCAACAAAAATTAGTAAACTTCTAAACCCAACCCAAGAACCAAACAACTAAGTCAAACAGACTACCAGTAATGACTTGACACCTCAAAGATACGAACTCACCCTTTTCAATCTTAAATGTTATACTCACGAACCAGTAGAACCATCAGGAAGATGTAGCCTCAAGAGTCATATCCTGGCAAGGTCGCCATTGTCAGGGGAACGCCTTCCACCTGAACAAATAATAATGGAAAAAATAATAAAAACAAATAAAGACTCTTGGGTAGGAAATAAACTAAGATTTTTAAGTTTTTAATAAAATATTTTAAAAAAAATAGGCCGTTGTGGTTCTGGCAGGATGGAGAGTAGGAGAATAAGCCCAGGTTGAGTCTCTGGTGTAGACGAGATGTTGGATGGTTATCCTGGATAGTTAAGAATTCTCGTATGCCACTTGGTCGAGGTACGTAAGATTTAGAAGCGGAAGAGTAGACAAAACCCAAGTCAGAGAGATACATCTAGCTCCTTCAAAACTGGCGTCTGTACCAGCTGACCAGGCCAGCAGCAGAGCTGATAAAGAGAAAATAAAGAATAGTTACCACAAGTAAGTAAACATAACACGTAAGAAAGAAAAGGATAACATGTTTACTTTAAGATGGAAGAAATTACTGGTAACCTTAAATCAACCACAAAAAAAAAAAATTACCCTGGTAGAGCACCTTACCTGTTCAGGAGAAGTGTGGAGGTGTAGTGACTTCCACAGTTTCACTGTCACCAGGTAAGGTAACTACCACCAGAAATGGGGGGGGTTCTGTTTCTGCCCGCAAGAGGGAAGCACCGGCTGAACCCGTGAATGACCGCCGGCAGATTAACAACCTTAACCCATAATTAGACTACTTTTCCCTCACAGACATGTTCGGCTGGCTGGTTGACTGGCTGTCCTTCAAAAAATTACACCAAGCAAATGTAAGTACTTGAATGACAGAACAGAATCAAGGACTAAGTTTGTTTAGGCACAGGTACACATAAGTACAGTTATCATACATAGTGTAAATTACCTAGGATAACCCAGAAAAATAACGAAGTGCTATACTGTGCTTGTAGATATAAGGCATAAGCATTACTGTAGCAAGCAATACACATTTCAGTCACAGTTGCATTTTTCCACTTGTTCAGATGCAACGATTCTGAAAACGTGTAATACCTGTTCAGCTATTTTACAATTGGTCCATATATACGTGTCCCATATGATTCTCAGTTATGTGTTTTTATTTACTTAGTTGATTCCTACATACCAGTCAATACATGTTGTATTTACATAACAGTCAATACATGCTATGTTTGCATACCAGTCAATACATGCTGTGTTTACATACCAGTCAATACATGCTATGTTTACATACCAGTCAATACATGCTATGTTTACATACCAGTCAATCCATGCTGTGTTTTCATACCAGTCAATACATGATGTGTTTACATACCAGTCAATACATTTTATGTACATACCAGTCAATACATGTCTGTGTTTACATACCAGTCAATAAATCCTGTGTTTACATACCAGTCAATACATGCTATGTTTATATTCCAGTCAATACATGCTGTGCTTACATACCAGTCAATACATGCTGTGTTTATATACCAGTCAATACATGCTATGTTTACATACCAGTCAATACCAGTAATATCTAGTTCACCTAATTACATTCTAGCTTATTGAATAACCAACACCAAACTCATTGGTACTACACAATTTTGTAATTTAAACTTAGTAGTTTATCTATATTTGTAATTTTTACTGTACTTTATTTCATTCTAGCCTAATACATAACCATTACCAAACTCATTGGTGCTACATTGTTATTAGTAATTTTATCTTATTAGTTTATATCTAATTACCTTCTAGCTTATTAAATAACCAACACCAAACTCATTGGTGCTACCCAATTTTGTAATTTAAACTTAATAGTTTATCTAAATTTGTAAGTTTTACTGTACTTTATTTCATTCTAGCTTAATACATAACCAATACCAAACTCATTGGTGCTACATTGTTATTAGTAATTTTATCTTATTAGTTTATATCTAAATTTTCTTTAATTTTACTGTACTATATTTCATTCTAGCTTAATACATAACTAATACCAAACTCATTGGTGCTACATTGTTTTGATAATTGTATCTTATTAGTTTATATCTAATTTTTTATTTCATACTAGCTTAATACATACTCAATACCAAGACCACTATGTTTATTTGTTACTATACTCTATTTGACCAATGTGCATTAGTTATATACTTACCAAAACATCCCTTACAACAGATATCAGTACTATAACTCACCACACTATACATGATATAACAAAATCACTATTTAACCTAAATGATGAATGATCACGTCGACCCTGATCTAAACCTATTTAATCGAACACCCATTCAAAATTTACTGGAAAATAACTGCCTCTACTACACAGCATCACAAGCCCACACTGTCCTAAACACTACTAAAAGTATAACAGTTCTTAACTACAATGTCCGATCCTTAAGCAAACACTATGATGACCTCCTTGCCCTCCTTGGTTCCCTAAAAAAAACCTTCACATGTATTGTCCTTACTGAAACCTGGCTTAAGCAGGATACAATAGATATCTACTCGCTGCCAGGATACACAGCAATACACAACTGCAGACCACATCAAGCGGGGGGGAGGTATTGCAATCTATTACTCTAATGAAATATCCTGCTGTGACACCATTTGCTATAATGATGAATATGGAGAATATATTTTTGCTAAATTTACTGCACAAAACCTTAAGACTCCCATAACCATCGGGGCCATTTACCGGATGCCTCATACAAACATCCCAAATTTTAGCGATCAACTAAAAATGCAAATAACAAACAACCAATTGAACAAACACCACCTTATCTTAGCTGGAGACTTCAACATCAACCTTGGCCTACCAGATGAAGAGCCAGTAATCGATTTCATCTACAATATGAACAACACACTTCTTATACCAACAATAACCAAACCAACTAGGCTTACTGATACGAGTGCAACCATAATCGACCATATATGGACCAATATCCTAGCCCCCCTTAAATCGGGGATAATAACAGACAGCACCACAGACCACTACCCCACCTTCCTCTTAACAAACATTAGTAAACCGCCCCTAGAATACACCAAAGTTTCATTCCGACTCCATGACCAAGCTTCAATAAATAACTTCACAACAGAGCTAGACACAGTTGACTGGGCTATAGAATTCCCAAATGCCAAGGGTATCGATGAGTGGACAGACACCTTTCTTAATAAATTACATAGACTATACAACAAACATTGTCCTATCAAAATGAAACAGATTACGAATAAACGGTTAGCCTGCCCATGGCTAACTAACAACTTACTAAAATCCATTAACAAGAAACATCAATATGAGAAGCAATATAGACGGGGATTCATACATAAGGAGTTTGTTAAACACTATTCATCAGTTCTCACCAAACTAATAAAAAAAACCAAACAATTGTACTACTCCAGCAGATTCACTGAAACAAGAGGAGATATAAAAAAGACCTGGAAAACACTCTCACAGATTATGGGCACCCACAAACTGAAAAAAAATAGGGATATTGTCCTAACTAAACCAAACGAAACACCACTACAGCCTATTGATACAGTAAACAAGATAAATGACTTCTTCTCAACTATAGGATCAAATCTTGCCAGTAAAATTCCAGATACCAATGCCCGAGCAAGTGATTATTTTCATTCCAGAATGCTGTTCAAGTGCCATTACCAAACGAATTTATCCCCATAAGGAATGATGTAAAATAGACTAGTCCTTTTAGACCCCCAAAATTACACTTACAAAAGCATTTAAAAAAATAAACTTACATAAAAGGGTGAGTTTGGGGACCGTCGTAAGTCGAGATACCACTGTATCTTGCACCTACAGAACCCACTGAAGTCTCCATGATAATCAAGTCACTTAAAAATAAATCAGGACATCTGTCTCAAGTTCCACCCTTAATATACAAACGAGCTGCTCATGTCCTTTCATATCCTATTTCTTTACTTTTTAACAAATCATTAGAAACTAGCACCTTCCCAACACTACTCAAAACAGCAAGGGTTACACCAATACACAAAGGTGGTGACCCTACAGACGTAAATAACTATAGGCCTATATCAAATCTACCATTGCTATCCAAAATATTCGAGGAACTTGTGCACAAGAGATTATACTCGTTTATAACGACACAAAGCATACTCAACCCCTGCCAATTTGGCTTCAGGAAAAATAAAAGCACTAACGATGCAATAGTAAAAATGATAGACCTGCTTTACACAGCACTTGAAAATAAGGAATATCCACTAGGACTTTTTATTGACTTAAGGAAAGCTTTTGACACAGTAAACCACGGCATCCTACTCCACAAACTTGACCACTATGGAATAAGAGGTCATGCACTAGCATACCTCAAATCCTACCTCACTAATAGGTACCAGTATGTCACTATTAAAGACACATCCTCCACGACACTACCACTAGACACCGGCGTACCGCAGGGAAGTGTCCTTGGTCCCCTGCTCTTCCTCTTATACATCAATGATCTTCCCAATGTATCACAACACCTGAAACCAATACTCTTTGCTGACGACACAACTTATGTCATCTCCCACACAAACCTTGCCACGCTTAATACCATTGTTAACGACGAATTAATAAAAATATCAACATGGATGACAGCCAATAAACTTACACTCAACACTGATAAGACCTTCTATACGTACAGTGGTACCTCGACTTACGTTTTTAATCCGTCAGAGAGGGCATTTCTTAAGACGAAACAAACGTAACACGAATCAATTTTCCCCATAAGAAATAATGGAAATAAATTTAATCCGTCCAAGACTTCCAAAAGTAGTTAAATAAAATATTTTTTAGAACTTTTGGACATTAAATAATACACAATTTAATAAAGAATACATAAATACACATGCAAATATTGTACAATAACATGTCACTTACATTTATTGAAGAGTTGTTGATGTGTGGAGGACGGAGGAGGGAGAAGGTGGAGTAGTATGCTAGTGTTTGGAAGGGGAATCCCCTTCCATTAACACTGCAGGTACCAAGTCCTTTTCTGGGGTTACTGGCCTTTTTCTTTGAATGCTACACTCCCTGCATGAATGCTACACTCCCTGCATGAATGCTACACTCCCTGCATGAATGCTACACTCCCTGCATGAATGCTACACTCCCTGCATGAATGCTACACTCCCTGCATGAATGCTACACTCCCTGCATGAATGCTACACTCCTGCATGAATGCTACACTCCCTGCATGAATGCTACACTCCCTGCATGAATGCTACACTCCCTACATCCTTGCTACACTCCTGCATCCTTGCTACACTCCCTGCATCCTTGCTACACTCCCTGCATCCTTGCTACACTCCCTGCATCCTTGCTACACTCCCTGCATCCTTGCTACACTATCTGCATCCTTGCTACACTCCTGCATGAATGCTACACTCCCTGCATGAATGCTACACTCCCTGCATGAATGCTACACTCCTACATCCTTGCTACACTCCCTGCATCCTTGCTACACTCCCTGCATCCTTGCTACACTCCCTGCATCCTTGCTACACTCCCTGCATCCTTGCTACACTCCCTGCATCCTTGCTACACTCCCTGCATGAATGCTACACTCCCTGCATGAATGCTACACTCCCTGCATAATGCTACACTCCCTACATCCTTGCTCACTCCCTGCATCCTTGCTACACTCCCTGCATCCTTGCTACACTCCCTGCATCCTTGCTACACTCCCTGCATCCTTGCTACACTCCCTGCATCCTTGCTACACTCCCTGCATCCTTGCTACACTCCCTGCATCCTTGCTACACTCCCTGCATCCTTGCTACACTCCCTGCATCCTTGCTACACTCCCTGCATCCTTGCTACACTCCCTGCATCCTTGCTACACTCCCTGCATCCTTGCTACACTCCCTGCATCCTTGCTACACTCCCTGCATCCTTGCTACACTCCCTGCATCCTTGCTACACTCCCTGCATCCTTGCTACACTCCCTGCATCCTTGCTACACTCCCTGCATCCTTGCTACACTCCCTGCATCCTTGCTACACTCCCTGCATCCTTGCACACTCCTGCATGCACTCCCTGCATCCTTGCTACACTCCCTGCATCCTTGCTACACTCCCTGCATCCTTGCTACACTCCCTGCATCCTTGCTACACTCCCTGCATCCTGTGCTACACTCCCTGCATCCTTGCTACACTCCCTGCATCCTGCTACACTCTCCTGCATGAATGCTACACTCCCTGCATCTTTGCTACACTCCCTGCATCCTTGCTACACTCCCTGCATCCTTGCTACACTCCCTGCATCCTTGCTACACTCCCTGCATCCTTGCTACACTCCCTGCATCCTTGCTCACACTCCCTGCATCCTTGCTACACTCCCTGCATCCTTGCTACACTCCCTGCATCCTTGCTACACTCCCTGCATCCTTGCTACACTCCCTGCATCCTTGCTACACTCCCTGCATGCCTGCTACACTCCCTGCATGCCTGCTACACTCCCTGCATAAATGCTTCACTCCCTGCACATTCTTTACCACAGGCTTGGCACTAGGAGCTTTCTTGGGGCCCATGGTGGCTTATTTAGCAGTTGCAAGCACTAAAAACAGTGGAATAATGACAATATACTGGTATGAATGCGTGGGTGTGGGTGGGTGGTCGCTCTCACTTGTAAACAATAGCACACTGACGCTCCCTGGAGTGCGCGCTCAGCTGGGCTCCAAGCGAACAGGTCCGGTACGAAAGGCGTAAGACGAATCAATCAACGGATGTCGCATTCAAATTTCTTACGTTATAAGTAACGGATATCGAATATAACGTAAGGTGATAACAACGTAAGTCGAGGTACCACTGTATTATGTTTGGCAACAGAACAGATGATCCACAATTAAACATTAAGATCAACTCTACATCTATTACTAGACATAACGAGGGCAAGTTCCTGGGCCTTCACCTTGACAGCAGCCTGAAATTCAGCACCCATATCCAACACATAACAAAGAAAGTGTCCAAAACTGTGGGGATCCTCTCTAAGATACAGTATTATGTACCACAATCAGCCCTACTCACACTATACTACTCGCTCATCTATCCCTACCTTACATATGCCATTTGTGCATGGGGATCAACAGCAATTACCCACCTAAAGCCAATAATAACCCAACAAAAAGCCGCAGTAAGAATTATCACACAATCCAACGCTAGGCAGCACACCCCCCTACTCTTCAAAGACCTAAACCTACTCACTGTCCAGAACATCCATACTTACTACTCTGCTATCTACATTTATAGAACCATTAATTCCAATTTTAACCCTGAGCTAAAACACTTTCTTGACAGTTGTGACAGGACCCATAGACATAATACCAGACATAAACATCTCTTTGACATTCCCCGTGTCCGATTAAATCTATACAAAAATTCAATGCACATAAAAGGGCCTAAAATCTGGAACTCCCTGCCTGAAAACTCTAGAACTGCAGACACAACCTCCATTTTCAAAAGCACCGTTAAAAACATCTTATCTCACTTACGCACCCAACCGGTAGCTAACCATACGAAAACTACTTTATCTTGCACATATCCACAGCAAAATACACTTATTGATATCTGTGATTCTCCTTAATTTGCACATTACTAACCACAGCAAAATACACTTATTGATATCTGTGATTCCCCTTAATTTGCACAGTTCTAACCAAAATTCTAATACAACTATTGCTTCATAATACTTAAGCTAGTCATAAGTTTGCCTAAGACACTCCAATATAGAAACTATATTATGCCAATATATCACCTTTATCATTAATATATAAACTAATTGCTAACTTCTTATACTAATTGTTAAATTCTCAATGTTTAAATTCCAGTACCTAAATTTTGTAAACCTAACCTAACCTAACCTTACAATCTGTATATTCATTGTGTAGCTATTGAGTAAGACCTATCATAAGACTGCCTGAAAAGCCTAGGCATACCTAGGCATATTATTGGCCATCTTGTAATATCAACTTTAATGTATAACTGTAAGTACCTCCCACCTTGTATTACATGAAATAAAGAATTTGAATTTTGAATTTTGAATTGAATACATGCTGTGATTACATACCAGTCAATACATGCTGTGTTTACATGCCAGTCAATACATGCTGTGTTTACATACCAGTCAATACATGCTGTTTACATACCAATCAATACATGCTATGTTTACATATGCTACTATGTATGGTAATTTATTTAACTACAGTGGACCCCCGAGTTTCGTAAACCCCGGAAATCGTACATTTATGTAAGTATAATATTGTAAGTGCTTGTGGAAAAGTATTTTTGGGGGTCTGAAATAGACTAACCTACGTGACATTTTTCCTTAAGGGAGTAAATTCGTTCGGTAATGGCACTTGAGCAGACTTCAGGAGTGAAGTTTTTACGAAACTCGAGGGTCCACTGTATTTATGAGTATTTTTTTTTAATTTTTTATTAACACATCGGCCGAGTCCCACCAAGGCAGGGTGGCCCGAAAAAGAAAAACTTTCATCATCATTCACTCCATCACTGTCTTGCCAGAGGGGTGCTTTACACTACAGTTATAAAACTGCAACATTAACACCCCTCCTTCAGAGTGCCGGCACTGTACTTCCCATATCCAGAACTCAAGTCCGGCCTGCCGGTTTCCCTGAATCCCTTCATAAATGTTACTTTGCTCACACTCCAACAGCACGTCAAGTATTAAAAACCATATGCCTCCATTCACTCCTATCAAATACGCTCACACATGCTTGCTGGAAGTCCAAGCCCCTCGCACACAAAACTTCCTTTACCCCTCCCTCCAACCTTTCCTAGGCCGACCCCTACCCCGCCTTCCCTCCACTACAGATTTATACACTCCGAAGTCACTCTGTCTCGTTCCATTCTCTCTACATGTCCAAACCACCTCAACAACCCTCCTCAGCTCTCTGGACAATCGTTTTGGTAATCCCACACCTCCTCCTAATTTCCAAACTCCGAATTCTCTGCATTATATTCACACCACACATTGACCTCAAACATGACATCTCCACTGCCTCCAGCCTTCTCCTCGTTGCAACATTCATCACCCATGCTTCACACCCATAAAGAGCGTTGGTATAACTATACTCTCATACATTCCCTCTTTACTTCCATGGACAAGGTTCTTTGTCTCCACAGACTCCGAAGTGCTCCACTCACCCTTTTCCCTCATCAATTCTATGATTCACCTCATCCTTCATAGACCCATCCGCCGACATGTCCACTCCCAAATATCTGAATACATTCACCTCCTCCATACTCTCTCCCTCCAATCTGATATCCAATATTTCGTCACCTATTCTTTTTGTTATCCTCATCACCTTACTCTTTCCTTTATTCACTTTCAATTTTCTTCTTTTACACACCCTACCAAATTCATCCACCAACCTCTGCAACTTCTCTTCAGAATCTCCCAAAAGCACAGTGTCATCAGCAAAAAGCAACTGTGACAACTCCCACTTTGTATTTGCTTCTTTATCTTTTAACCCAACACCTCTTGCCAAGACCTCGCATTCACTTCTCTTACAACCCCATCTATAAATATATTGAACAACCACGGTGACATCACACATCCTTGTCTAAGGCCCACTTTACTGGGAAATAGTCCCCTTCCCTCCTACACACTCTAACCTGAGCCTCACTATCCTCATAAAAACTCTTCACTGCTTTCAGTAACCTTCCTCCTATTCCATACACCTGCAACATCTGCCACATTGCCCTATCATACGCCTTTTCCAAATCCATAAATGCCACAAAAACATCTTTACCCTTATCCAAATACTGTTCACCTATATGTTTCACTGTAAACACTTGGTCTACACACCCCCTACCTTTCCTAAAGCCCCTTGTTCATCTGCTATCCTGCTTTCTGTCTTACTCTTAATTCTTTCAATAATAACTCTACCATACACTTTACCAGGTACACTCAACAGACTTATTCCCTATAATTTTTGCACTCTCTTTTGTCCCCTTTGCCTTTATACAAAGGAACAATACACGCTCTCTGCCAATCCCTAGGTACCTTACCCTCTTCCATACATTTATTAAATAATAGCACCAACCACTCCAAAACTATATCCCCACCTGCTTTTAACATTTCTATCTTTATCCCATCAATCCCAGCTGCCTTACCCCCTTTCATTCTACCCACTGCCTCACGAACTTCCCCTACACCCACAACTGGCTCTTCCACACTCCTACAAGATGTTATTCCTCCTGCCCTACACACGAAATCACAGCTTCCCTGTCTTCATCAACATTTAACAACTCCTCAAAATATTCTCTCCATCTTCCCGATACCTCTAACTCTCCATTTAATAACTCTCCTCTCCTATTTTTAACTGTCAAATCCATTTGTTCTCTAGGCTTCCTCAACTTATTAATCTCATTCCAAAACTTTTTCTTATTTTCAACAAAATTTGCTGATAACATCTCACCCACTCTCTCATCTGCTCTCTTTTACATTGCTTCACCACTCTTTTAACCTCTCTTTTCTCTCCATATACTCTTCCCTCGTTGCATCACTTCTACTTTGTAAAACCTCTCATATGCTAACTTTTTCTCCCTTACTACTCTCTTTACATCATCATTCCACCAATCGCTCCTCTTCCCTCCCGCACCCACTCGCCTGTAACCACAAACTTCTGCTGAACACTCTAACACTACATTTTTAAATCTACCCCATACATTTTCGACCCCATTGCCTACACTCTCACTAGCCCATCTATCCTCCAATAGTTGTTTATATCTTACCCTAACTGCCTCCTCTTTTAGTTTATAAACCTTCACCTCTCTCTTACTTACTGATTCTATTTTCCTTGTATCCCATCTACCTTTTACTCCCACTGTAGCTATAACTAAAAAGTGATCTGATATATCTGTGGCCCCTCTATAAACATGTACATCCTGAAGTCTACTCAACAGTCTTTTATCTACCAATATGAGTATATTTACCAGAATAAACTGACTGACTGACTTGACTTATTGACGTGACTGACTGACTTGACATATTGACTTGACAGACTGACTTACTGACTGGACTGACTGAGCTACTGAGTCAACTGACTGACTGTACTGACTTGACTGACTGACTGACTATAGTGACGACATACTTACTGGACTATGTGACTTATTGACTTGACTAACTATAGTTAGTGAATATCGACCGACTGATGGAACGAAACTGAGATTGAGAATGATGAGAAATAAGATGCTTGACGCTGAGATGCACTTCCGTTTCCACGACCAAAATTCGCGTACACCTCACAATACCGTTTGGTTGGAGAACTGGTCATAAGTCTGAGCAGTCATTAAACAGGTAGGTTGTTAAGTGAGGAGTACCTGTATTGTGTAACTTTAACATTGCTACTCATAAAGACCAGGATAGAAAAAAAAGTCACGAAGAATAGAATATAAAACTAAAAGAAAACCACCAAACATTTATATTATGATACATTAGACAGTAATATTACACAGCAGTTACTTTCCTGAAAATGCCATGTTAGGTAAAAACCATGTTAGATGAACTGAAGAACTAATGAGAAAAATAGGGTTACATTCCTGGGAGCCAGAAAAACCCAAACAATTTTTTTTAGGCCTCATCTTACAAAAATAAAAGTGAATATGTAATTGTAGTTCATTGTTGTGTTGTATTATGTTGTTTTTACTGCTTAACATTACAAATACAACAGAAATAATAGTATTTCTTACCTTAAATTGTGGGTGCTAGTGTTTGTGGAGAGTTATGTCTACTAATGTGAGGACTTGTGGTAGTGTGTTTGTGTTGTTGGGTTTATAAGGGCCACTGACCATAAGCAGAAGAAGCCCTCAACAATATTCACACTGAAACAATGTACATAATTTATAAATAAAAAATATTTACACTTTAATTTATAAGTAAGAAATATTTACACTTTAATTTATAAATAAGAAATATTTACACTTTATAAATAAGAAATACGTATTTACACTCACCTTGGAGGAGCTGGCAGAGGGCAGCGGTGTTCTCAGTGAGAAGTTAAGATTCTTATCATTTTTCTATCTCTTAACCCTTAAACGGTCCAAACGTATATATATCTTAGTACTGCAACTGCCCTAAACGTATATTTATGTTTTATTTTTCCTGCCTCCAAATTTGGCATGATTGGCCTGAGATGCCTGGTCAGCATAAAATGGGTCTTAGCACTTGGTGTGTGCCATATTAAAAAAATCTTGGACCAATTAGTACCTTGTGGGAGCACTAGTTAAATTGAGCGCCAGCTAGAGCAAACACTGCGGCAAACACCAAGGATTCACTGATGTCATGTCATATTAACACTCCCCTTTGAAGTGGAAAGTGATGTCGGCAGGCTGGCAGACCAGCTGGCTGCCTGCCTGCCTGGCCACCTGGCTGGCAAGCAGCTGGTTGGTCACCTGGCTGGCCAGCAGCTGGCTGGTCAGCTGGGTACCTGATTCACTGTCTATCTCTGTCTGTCTGTCTGTATCTATCTGTCTCTGTCTCTATCTCACAGGAACACATACATAAATACAATTATACATAGTGTAAATTACCTAGGATAACTAAAAAAATCAAGACAAAGTGATATAATGTGCTTGTGATCTGTGTAATACCAGTTGTTTCATGAGCTACTCTCTGAGACAAGCACACAGAAAGGAGACGACACACAGACAGACAGAAAGACAGACACACAGACAGACAGGTTTGAGTAACAAATAAAGGAAAGCAGTGTAAGCTCGTCAAATGTCATCACTGTAATTACTGGATTGATAAGAGGAGATAAGACTACCCCTCATCAAATGTCACCAGTCATCATTAGTGGAGATCAGATGAGATAAGTCAGTGACACATATCTTACATAATGGCTTCAAGGGAACTTTATTATTACAGTGGACCCTCGGTTAACGAATACCCCGAAATCGTGCAATTATGTAAGTATAATTTTGTAAGTTCTTGTGGAAGTGTATTTTGGGGGTCTGAAATAGACTAACCTACGTGAAATTTTTCCTTAAGGGAGTAAATTCGTTCGGTAATGGCACTTGAGCAGACTTCAGGAGTGAAGTTTTTACGAAACTCGGGGTCCACTGTATTATTATTTTATTTTATTAACACATCAGCCGATTCCCACCAAGGCAGGGTGGCCCGAAAAAGAAAAACTTTCAACATCATTCACTCCATCACTGTCTTGCCAGAGGGGTGCTTTACACTACAGTTATAAAACTGCAACATTAACACCCCTCCTTCAGAGTGCAGACACTGTACTTCCCCATCTCCAGGACTCAAGTACGGCCTGCCGGTTTCCTGAATCCCTTCATAAATGTTACTTTGCTCACACTCCAACAGCACGTCAAGTATTAAAACCATTTGTCTCCATTCACTCCTATCAAATACGCTCACACATGCTTGCTGGAAGTCCAAGCCCTCGCACACAAAACTTCCTTTACCCCTCCTCCAACCTTTCCTAGGCCGACCCCTACCCCGCCTTCCCTCCACTACAGATTTATACACTCGAAGTTATTCTGTCTCGTTCCATTCTCTCTACATGTCCGAACCACCTCAACAACCCGTCCTCAGCTCTCTGGATAATAGTTTTGGTAATCCCGCACCTCCTCCTAATTTCCAAACTCCGAATTCTCTGCATTATATTCACACCACACATTGACCTCAGACATGACATCTCCACTGCCTCCAGCCTTCTCATCGTTGCAACATTCATCACCCATGCTTCACACCCATATAAGAGTGTTGGTATAACTATACTCTCATACATTCCCTTCTTTACTTCCATGGACAAAGTTCTTTGTCTCCACAGACCTCGAAGTGCTCCACTCACCCTTTTTCCCTCATCAATTCTATGATTCACCTCATCCTTCATAGACCCATCTGCTGACATGTCCACTCCCAAATATCTGAATACATTCACCTCCTCCATACTCTCTCCCTCCAATCTGATATCCAATCTTTCGTCACCTAATCTTTTTGATATCCTCATCACCTTACTCTTTCCTATATTCACTTTCAATTTTCTTCTTTTGCACACCCTACCAAATTCCTCCACCAACCTCTGCAACTTCTCTTCAGAATCTCCCAAAAGCACAGTATCATCAGCAAAAGCAACTGTGACAACACCCACTTTGTATTTAATTCTTTATCTTTTAACCCCACACCTCTTGCCAAGACCCTCGCATTCACTTCTCTTACAACCCCATCTATAAATATATTGAACAACCACGGTGACATCACACATCCTTGTCTAAGGCCCACTTTTACTGGGAAATAGTCCCCTTCCCTCCTACACACTCTAACTTGAGCCTCACTATCCTCATAAAAACTCTTCACTGCTTTCAGTAACCTACCTCCTATTCCATACACCTGCAACATCTGCCACATTGCCCCCCTATCCACCCTATCATACGCCTTTTCTAAATCCATAAATGCCACAAAAACCTCTTTACCCTTATCCAAATACTGTTCACCTATATGTTTCACTGTAAACACTTGGTCTACACACCCCCTACCTTTCCTAAAGCCCCTTGTTCATCTGCTATCCTGCTTTCTGTCTTACTCTTAATTCTTTCAATAATAACTCTACCATACACTTTACCAGGTACACTCAACAGACTTATTCCCTATAATTTTTGCACTCTCTTTTGTCCCCTTTGCCTTTATACAAAGGAACAATACACGCTCTTTGCCAATCCCTAGGTACCTTACCCTCTTCCATACATTTATTAAATAATAGCACTAACCACTCCAAAACTATATCCCCACCTGCTTTTAACATTTCTATCTTTATCCCATCAATCCCAGCTGCCTTACCCCCTTTCATTCTACCCACTGCCTCACGAACTTTCCCCACACTCACAAATGGCTCTTCCACACTCCTACAAGATGTTATTCCTCCTTGCCCTATACATGAAATCACAGCTTCCCTGTCTTCATCAACATTTAACAACTCCTCAAAATATTCCCTCCATCTTCCCGATACCTCTAACTCTCCATTTAATAACTCTCCTCTCCTATTTTTACCTGTCAAATCCATTTGTTGCCTAGGCTTCCTCAACTTATTAATCTCACTCCAAAACTTTTTCTTATTTTCAAAAAATTTGTTGATAACATCTCACCCACTCTCTCATTTGCTCTCTTTTTACATTGCTTCACCACTCTCTTAACCTCTCTTTTCTCTCCATATACTCTTCCCTCCTTGCATCACTTCTACTTTGTAAAAACCTCTCATATGCTAACTTTTTCTCCCTTACTACTCTCTTTACATCATCATTCCACCAATCGCTCTTCTTTCCTCCCGCACCCACTCGCCTGTAACTACAAACTTCTGCTGAACACTCTAACACTACATTTTTAAATCTACCCCATATATCTTCAACCCCATTGCCTACACTGTCACTAGCCCATCTATCCTCCAATAGTTGTTTATATCTTACCCTAACTGCCTCCTCCTTTAGTTTATAAACCTTCACCTCTCTCTTACTTACTGCTTCTATTTTCCTTGTATCCCATCTACCTTTTACTCCCACTGTAGCTATAACTAAAAAGTGATCTGATATATCTGTGGCCCCTCTATAAACATGTACATCCTGAAGTCTACTCAACAGTCTTTTATCTACCAATACATAGTCCAACAAACTACTGTCATTATGCCCTACATCATATCTTGTATACTTTTTTATCCTCTTTTTCTTAAAATATGTATTACCTATAACTAAACCCCTTTCTATACAAAGTTCAATCAAAGGGCTCCCATTATCATTTACACCTGGCACCCCAAACTTACCTACCACACCCTCTCTACATGTTTCTCCTACTTTAGCATTTAGGTCCCCTACCACAATTACTCTCTCACTTGGTTCAAAAGTTCCTATACATTCGCTTAACATCTCCCAAAATCTCTCTCTCCTCTACACTCCTCTCCTCTCCAGGTGCATACACGCTTATTATGACCCACTTTTCGCATCCGACCCTTATTTTAATCCACATAATCCTTGAATTTACACATTTATATTCCCTCTTCTCCTTCCATAACTGATCCTTCAACATTATTGCTACCCCTTCCTTAGCTCTAACTCTCTCAGATACTCCTGACTTAATCCCATTTATTTCTCCCCACTGAAACTCGCCTACCCCCTTCAGCTTTGTTTCACTTAGGGCCAGGACATCCAACTTCTTTTCATTCATAACATCAGCAATCATCTCTTTCTTATCATCCGCACTACATCCACGCACATTCAAACAACTCAGTTTTATAAAGTTTTTCTTCTTCTCTTTTTTAGTAAATGTGTACAGGTATCCCTCAACTTTCGCGTTTTCTACTTTCGCGGGCTTCACACATTCGCGAATTCCCGGCTGCCAAATTCCCACCCACCAAATCATATTTAAGTTTCCCGCCACCCGAGCGTCCCTACTACCTTCCCTCCGACCAGGCAGCCAGCCCCCACACCACTCACTCACTGAGTGTTTTCTTCATTCATTATTTATTAAACTACAGTATAACATGTATGTAGTACTATATAGAACAATATTTTACTATGTTTTCATGCGTTTTATGATTGCTCATGGTTCAATAAGTTAAGGAAGCAGTAAGTAATGAATGTACTAAATAAAGGTTATCTATCTATTACATTTATTCCAAATTGATATCAGAAACATGATAAATACCCAAGAACTGTAATAAAGATGCTGAAATGAATAATATATGCCATATTATATGAGGGGTAACAGAGCAGGCAGACCGCCACCATATATGAGATGTTTACATCAGGGTAAACATGCCTAAATCACTCTTGTCGTAAGAACAAATGCAAAAATAGCATTTATTGTTTTTAGAATAATAATAATTTATAATAATTTATAATAATTGAGTACAGTAAACCACCCATTTACCTATTTCGGCTACTCCAAAAAAGTCATCACTAATTACGAATTTGGCCGATTTCACACAAAATTCAAGAAAGGCCAATTTGAAAATAGGGGCCAGAATAAACAATGAAGACATTCTTGGCACTAAAATAACATTTTCTCTGTTTATTAGTCACGTCTTCAGGAACCTCTTTATTTCACTCATCTTTCATCACCCTGGACAGGTTTCACTGTCATATTTTATCACCCTGGACAGGTTTCACTGTCATATTTCATCGCCCTGGTCAGGTTTCACTGTCATATTTTATCACCCTGGACAGGTTTCATTGTCATATTTCATCACCCTGGACAAGTTTCACTGTCATATTCCATCACCCTGGTCAGGTTTCACTAGAAAACTCTCTTCACTTCACACTTCAAAACTGTCTTTAGTACAAATACTTTACACATACAAAATGATTGCCACTACACACCATACAAAACTATAACCTGAAAAAATACAAAACTATCACTTTCTACACAAAAAATCAATCAAAACTATGCACCATACAAAACGTTTACTGTTGCACACTATAGAAAAATTATCACCACAATATACCTGTAGACAAATTTGAGGTTGAGGCAGGAATAACACAGTACAGTGGACCCTCGGTTAACGAATACCCCGGAAATCGTACAGTTATGTAAGTATAATATTTTAAGTGCATGTGGAAGTATATTTTTGGGGGTCTGAAATAGACTAACCTACGTGATATTTTTTCTTAAGGGAGTAAATTCGTTCGGTAATAGTGCTTGAGCAGACTTCAGGAGTAAAGTTTTTACGAAACTCGGGGGTCCACTGTACTTACTACAGTGGACCCCCGAGTTTCGTAAAAACTTCACTCCTGAAGTCTGTTCAAGTGCCATTACCGAACGAATTTACTCCTTAAGGAAAAATGTCACGTAGGTTAGTCTATTTCAGACTCCAAAAAATACTTTTCCACAAGCACTTACAATATTATACTTACATAAATGTACGATTTCCGGGGTTTACGAAACTCGGGGGTCCACTGTACTGTGAATGACACCTGAGGTTGAGGCAGGAATAACACAGTATTTACTGCTGTGAATGACACCTGAGGTTGAGGCAGGAATAACACAGTACTTACTACAGTGAATGACACCTCAGGTTGAGGCAGGAATAACACAGTACTTACTACTGTGAATGACACCTCAGGTTGAGGCAGGAATAACACAGTACTTACTACTGTGAATGACACCTGAGGTTGAGGCAGGAATAACACAGTACTTACTGCTGTGAATGACACCTCAGGTTGAGGCAGGAATAACACAGTACTTACTACTGTGAATGACACCTCAGGTTGAGGCAGGAATAACACAGTACTTACTACTATGAATGACACCTCAGGTTGAGGCAGGAATAACACAGTACTTACTACTGAATGACACCTCAGGTTGAGACAGGAATAACACAGTACTTACTACTATGAATGACACATCAGTATAACTAATGAGCAGAAGAAAATATGAAGAGAACAGGGGAAGGCGATGAAAGGATCTTTGCAAACTTAAAAATGGTAAAAAAAAAAGTTTGCTTGAATTTAACCCCAGGAAATACAAAACTGTGAAGATGAAGGTTATAAAAATTGAAGATATCTTTCTCAGATCTAGCAGTGACAAAATACATTGATTTTAATTAATGTTAATAATATTAATATAATTAAATTAATTATACAGTGGACCCCCGAGTTTCGTAAACCCGGAAATCGTACATTTATGTAAGTATAATATTGTAAGTGCTTGTGGAAAAGTATTTTGGGGGTCTGAAATAGACTAACCTACGTGTCATTTTTCCTTAAGGGGGTAAATTCGTTCGGTAATGGCACTTGAGCAGACTTCAGGAGTGAAGTTTTTACGAAACTCGGGGGTCCACTGTAATTCATAATATTATTTGTATTAATGGTGAGTCACTGAACCCTTAGGATCATTCATTATCTATAGAATGACATTCAACAAGAACTTATCTAAGATAGTGTATATATTGTGCAGACATTAACAATATATGTATACAGTGGACCCCGAGTTTCGTAAAACTTCACTCCTGAAGTCTGCTCAGTGCCATTACCGAACGA
>WNWK01015102.1:0-48966 GCA_009830355.1 Cherax destructor
TATAGTAGTTCTGCTTTTGGAAGTTCTGTCTGGCAATTCTCTCTTGTAGTTCTGTCTGACGTCTATCGGGCTGTTGTGTCTAGTAGTTCTGTCTGGTAATTGTGGCAATTCGAATGGTAGTTCTGTCTGGTAATTGTGGCAATTCTGAATGGTAGTTTTGTCTGGTAATTCTGTTGGGTAGATCTATCAGTTCTATCTGGTGGTACTGTCTGGTAGTTCAATCTGAGAACTCTGGTAGTTCTGTTTGCTGGGTCAATCTTCCACTACTGTTTGATAGGTCTGTGTTAATTTTTTCTGGAAGATCTGTCTTGCAGTTCAGTCTGTTAGATCTGTCTTGCAGTTCTGTCCGTCCGTTAGTTGTCTTGTGGTTTTCTCTGATAGTTCTGTTTTGCAGTTCTGTGTGGCAGCTGTTTGTCTTGAAATAAGGTAAAAACTTTGAAACTTTGCAATATTTTTCTACTGTTTTCTGAAACTTGTCATGCATTTGTCATGCATTTGTCATGCATTTTCAGGCAATTTGAGTATCGTGGACAGTACGTCACATTGACGCAGGAACCTGATGGCCATGAACAATACTTCCTGCATCACAATAGCTGTAGTAACAGTAGGTATCGTGGTCTATAGTCTTATGTTTCTTACAGAAATATACTATATCATGTGCGGGCAGCAATTGTCATGTGCGGGCAGCACTTGGGTATCTTCACTGTGAAGAAGTTTTGCCAGCCAATGTCCTTTTCAATTCATTATGGAGATTATATTCTGGAGACAGTGGAAAATGAGGTAATGAGTCCTTCAGCCTTGACATGTGTTCAGCTCCTCATTAAAGGTGTTTAGCACCTCTGTTTGAACAAGGCTAAGAACACATTTGTTCAAGACTGACGGACTGACTACTTGTTCTTCCACTGTTTCCAGTATGTAAATTCTATAGTGATTGTTGTATATTTTTTAGGTAGCGATAGTAAATAATCTTAATCCTAAACTTAATCTTAGAAAAATCACTGATCACGAAACGTCTTCCCAGTGAAGGTAGATACCAATGTGTTAAACATGTCCAATTCAACGATCTATCTAATGTTGGTAAGTAGGTCTATCGCAATGCTTCTCTTCTTGTATGACTAGTGCAGTGGAAGTGTGGCACTACTGTGGAATAAAGATACAAATAAAACAATTAGACATTTATTATAAGATGCTCTTCCCACTGGAGTTTTTTCCAATTCAATATAAGGAATATATTCATATAGGTTTGCCAGGAAGGGTCCTGACCCGGGTCTTCTCTATATGGTGACCCGGCAGTGGCTCCCGAAGGAGTGTCAGAGATTGTACAAGTGATGCGAAGTTTACAGCCCTATGACAAGGGTGCGATGTGTAAGGAATAGAGAAACGCAGAATATATAGTAGACAAGGGTCAGGTGCCGGTGAATATGTCACCTGTTCGTTCGTGACCTGGCGGGTTTGAATCAGTGTGTAATTAGGGAACATGATACACTAAAGCTTCCAGAATTCTGGGTCACTGTGTTGGACTCCTACATCAAGAAAGCCTGAAGTACACGACCTTTCTGTCAGTCACTCTTCAGGAATAACCTAGTTTCTCTCCACTTTAGACTGGGTCTTTGTTTGTAGGGGTAAAACCCAGAGATGTTAGCCGCGTCGTATCTTTTGCAAGTAAATGTATTTCCTTAATCATAGGTTCAACCTATGATTAAGGAAATACAGAAGCTTGAAGCTTCTGTATTTATCGCCCCTCAATCACTAGTCGTAGCTTCTGAGTTCTTCGCACATATACCACATCACAACAACTACATGGGATGAAATACACACCCGTGGTGGTTTCATCCACTGTGGTAGGCCTCTTTACCAAGTTCTTATTGGTGGAAGACTAGCTGGTGGCCACAATGTGGCGGGTGAGTGAGAGCTTGAGCCAAGTAACTGGCCACCTCACTACTGACAGAATGACCCACCTGGATGGAGAATGTTTTTTTATTATTATTATTTTATTGAAAAGAACAAAAATACAAAACACATGACAAAGACAGAAGCATCATACAAAGTGGAAACCTGTAAATGTACATTCACAGAGCATCCTTTGCTTGCAAATGCAAAACAAAAGATTATCATTTTACTTACTCAAGAAAACATACAAAACGCAAAACTATACCATTCACAAATACAAAAGTATGTAGAACCCAAAACATAACATCCATGAACAGAAAAAGGATAACAAACCGGAAGGAAATAAAACCCCGAAGGGCACAATTCACAAAATCGTGCATTAAAGAATAAAATTTACTCTGTGACATATTACACAAAATTTGTCCTCACCCGGGGCATAGTACTTTCACGTCTGTATTGTACAGACAGCAACCCGAAGCAACTTTATTTCATTACAAAGACATAATACAATATACAGCACAACAATTGAAACAAATATAATAAGAAGTACAAACAGTGCCTTCATCTACAATACCACACACACTGTTGACCACTAAACACGGTCATTATGTAAGACCCTCCATTGCAAGTCCCTTACATCCGCAAAAACAATGGGAAACACTGCCGCTACGTGCCACAGTTTACTAAAAACTAAGGAGTTTACGATTACCACCCGTTGTTGCAATGTGACGTCCCCAGACCTTATGATAGCGTGGAAAGGAGCATGTTGTATGATGTCATGAGACGACAGGGTTTTGGGGAAGAACTAGTAGGCTGGGTAGAAACTCTGTATGGGGGAGCCAGGGTTAGGGTGCAAGTAAATGGTAGGATGGGAAGGGAGGTGCCTATAGATAAGGGATTGAGACAGGGATGCCCCTTGTCCCAAATCTTGTTTGCATGCCTGCAAGATCCCTTTTATCGTTTGATTTTGGTAGGGGTGGGTGAGGGGAGGGGGGATGCAGGGATTGTTGGATATGTGGATGATACCATGATGCTGTTGAGAGATGCATAAATGTTAGAGAATGTGGGGCATATTATGGGGATTTTTGGGAAGGCTACTGGAATGAAGGTATACTATTCGAAATCTAAATTGTTGGAGGTAGGTGGGTGGTTAGGAGGGAGGATGGGGAGGGGAGGGGGTGGGCTACGGTGGAGCAGGTGAAGATTTGTGGGGTGGTGTACCGGTGGTGGAAGGGGAATGATTTGAGGGAGTGTGAGGGAATGTTGAGGTGCATCATGGTGTTTAGGGAGCTGAGGAGGATATCAGCGAGTCTTCTGGGCAGGGGGGGTGCGGGGAGGTGATGCAGGGGGAGGTGATGCAGGGGGCAGCGATATATCCAGTGTATGAATGGAATGGTATATGGAAAGGATTGAGGAAGTTGTAGCTCAAACCCAGGGTATGGGAGTTTGTGTATAGGTTTCTAATGGGGATCGTTGCATCAAAGGCGATTTTGTACCGCATGGGGATAGGGGAGGGAGGGTTTTGCAATAGGTGCGGGGAGGAGGATTTCGCAAACCCCTACGGTTACCTCTGACACCTACTCTCCATAGGGGTTCCCCCCTCCCTGTCTCCCGTCATACCACACATACCTCACATTGCTCTGTCATATGCCAACAGAGTCCACTGTCACCCCCCTCCCCTCCCCTTCTTTCATACGCCTTTCCCCACCATGTATACACCCCCCCTGTCGCCGGCCAGCCCTTTTAAGTCTCCTCCCTTCACAGCTCTAGTAACCCACCCACCGTCAGGTCCCGATAACCCACAGAAAAGGCCGAATTCCACTTCCGACCATAAAGATCCCTATTTCTACATTTTGTCCTGTAAAACACAGCAGTCAAGGCCTTGACTCTACACTCCCCGACACCCCTCATTCCCCATGACAGATACAAGTAGTCTGCCACCAAGTACAAGACCGCCCTTCTCACCTCCCCTCCCACCCCTTCTACATCAAAGCTTAAAGCCCGCAAGGTCGAAAGCCCCCTCCCCCACACCCTGCGTACCACCTTCCCAAACCATTCACGCACTATGCCCAATAAGGGACAAAAATATACTGCATGGTATGAAGTATCCTCCTCCCTGCACCTATTGTAAAACCCTCCCTCCCCTATCCCCATGTGGTACAAAATCGCCTTTGATGCAACAATCCCCATTAGAAACCTATACACAAACTCCCATACCCTGGGTTTGAGCTACAACTTCCTCAATCCTTTCCATATACCATTCCATTCATACACTGGGTATATCGCTGCCCCCTGCATCACCTCCCCCTGCACCCCCCTGCCCAGAAGACTCGCTGATATCCTCCTCAGCTCCCTAACCACCATGATGCACCTCAACATTCCCTCACACTCCCGCAAATCATTCCCCTTCCACCACCTTCTGACATCTTCCATAACCAATCCCACCCTTCTCCCATGCACAATGAGATATCGATGCTTAATGTAAACACTGCAAACGCCTTGCTAATGGGATAAGCCACAATCCTCCTTGACGTACCCTCGTCATGACCACGTCCTTACTCAACCACGCCCTCCCATAACCCCATATATAACGTAAGACCCTCCATTGCAAGTCCCTTACATCCACAAAAACAATGGGAAACACTGCCACTACGTGCCACAGTTTACTAAAAACTAAGGAGTTTATGATCACCACCCGTTGTTGCAATGTGACGTCCCCAGACCTCCAACCACCCATGCGCTTAATTGCCTCCCGCGCCACCATCCCTGCATTAACCTCCCGAGCCTCCACCGGATCCACCCAGTACACCACCCCACAAATCTTCACCTGCTCCACCATAGCCCACCCCCTCCCCTCCCCCATCCTCCCCCCTAACCACCCACCTACCTCCAACAATTTAGATTTCGAATAGTATACCTTCATTCCAGTAGCCTTTCCAAAAATCCCCATAATATGCTCCACATTCTCTAACCCTTCTGCATCTCTCACCAGCATCATGGTATCATCCACATATCCGACAATCCCTGCATCCCCCCTCCCCTCACCCACCCCTACCGAAATCAAACGATAAAAGGGATCGTGCAGGCATGCAAACAAGATTTGGGACAAGGGGCATCCCTGTCTCAATCCCTTATCCATAGGCACCTCCCTTCCCATCCTACCATTTACTTGCACCCTAACCCTGGCTCCCCCATACAGTCTCTCTAACCAGCCTACTAGTTCTTCCCCAAAACTCTGTCGTCTCATGACATCATACAACATGCTCCTTTCCATGCTATCATAAGCCGCACTCCAATCAATACCTAACACCTTCCCCCTTTCTTACCCTCAATAAAATCCCTAATTTTGCCATGACCTATGCCCATGCTTCTACCCGGAATCCCACATTGCCCCTTATGCAAGACCATCCCTAACACCTTTTTAAGCCTATTACCTAGCAACTTTGCGAAGATCTTATAATCTGCACACATTAAAGTAATAAATCTATAATCCTTCATCGTCCTACATTCCTCTTTTTTCTTCACCAATACCACAACCCCCATGTTCTGCATACTTCCCAATACCTTCCCATTCTTCATGCAATTGAACACCTTTACTAAGCAATCCCGTAAGGTTTCCCAATTATGCACATAAAAATCATTAGGGAGACCATCTAATTCAGGGGACTTACCCTTGCTCAAACTCTGCACTGCATCCCATACCTCTTCCTGGCTAATCTCCCCCTCCATGCCCATCCTGTTTTCTTTACTAACAATACACCTAATCCCCTTCCCTATTACAGCCTGTTCCCTCACCCCACCTCTCCCTCCTGCAAATACCCCATAACCCAGTGATCTACATAATTACTTATCCCTTCCATAGTTCTTAGCAATTGTCTACCCTGTACCCCCCCAAATCCTGACACACCTCCAACGTCATCATAGTCGTGTTCTTTTGCCGCTTCCTAAAATGTCGGAGCACACAGGCTGATGGCCTGTCGCCCCACAAGACCTCCTCTAGCCCTCCTCTCACCCGTGTCGCATTAAATCTTTCATTCTGCAATTCTCGCAGATGACCTTTCAGAACCCCCATCTCCCCCACCCTAGAATTTCCTCCCCTTTTGTAACAATCCTCCAGCTGACCCTCCTAGTACCTCTGCAACCCAAATTTTCCCCATTTCTCCTCCCTGCCATTTTCGTATAATACTTCCTGATACACGGCTTCCTCCACATTTCCCACCAACCCAGTAAGTCCACATTCCGACCTCTCACCCATTGCTCCTGCCACCATGCAGCAAAGCTCTCTCCTGCACCTACTCCCTGAAGTAAACTAGCATTCAATTTCCAATAGCTATCATACCTCTTAATCATCCCGTCTCAACTGACATCTGCCAAAACACCCCTATGGTCAGAATACCCTACGTCAATCGCCTCCACCCTACCGACATGTATCGCCCTAGTTACATAAATCCTATCTAATCGTGCCTGATATCCCGGCCTCACAAACGTGTGCTCCACACACCATCCACCTCCCATAACTACATCCACCACCCCCGCCGCTCCTAATACCTCCCACAACACCCCCAGGACACACCCCGCTCCCCTGGGCTCTACATCCTTACCCCGTAATACACAGTTCCAGTCTCCTCCTAGAACTGTTACCTCAGGCAAACCTCTCAAATGGTACATCAGAACGTCCCTCACGAAATTTTCCTTAGTACGCCTGCTTTGATCCGCCGGCATGTATACACTTATAAAACACACGCGCACATCTCCCCACACCCCATCCACCCTCACCACCCTACCCTCCTCACCCGCTTCCCACGCTAATAACTTAAAAGGGCTGACCTCGCGCATTACCACAGCAGCCCCTCCCTTTAACTTCCCGGAACTACCTGCATACACTCGGTACCCATTCAAACACAAATCCCTTGCACTCCTAAAATTATGTTCCTGTACAAAACAAATGTCTACCTGAAAACATCGCATAGTCACCTCTTGCCATCGTCTTTTCCCCTCGGCCCGAAGGCCATTGACATTTATGGTAAGACTTCTGAAAAGTACATAGGGGGCTTTCCTCTAAACCTCTGGATTTTCGGCATACCTCCCCCCTTCTCCTTCGCCCCCTTACTACGTTTAGGCCCGTCTCTCCCTGACACCCCTCCCTGTCCCTTGCTGGCCACATCTACCCATGCCTTCATACAAACTCTTTGTGCAGGCATAAGCACGTCCTCATTGGATGCACTCAGAGGCCTTTTATGTGAATCAACACTAGTTTCCATTGCCACATTTTCCTGCTGATCATCCTGCATGTGGACTACAGCCACCACATCCTGCACCACCAGATGAGATTCTCCATCCTGGGACATAAGCCCTCCCTTCCCAGGGATCTCCACAGGCACCTCATGCCTATCACCAGGCCCTGTGTCAAGGAAATCTCTGAGGACATCTTGCAAAACAGGTGGCAAATCTCCCTGCAAAATCCCCACTTAAACAGGTGCAACCCCACCATCTAGCTGTTCAGCACCCAAGCCCTCAGGCAGAGTCTCATCGGTGACACTCTGCTCGTCCACCTCATCACTCTATCTTTTACTCTGTCCCACACTAGTGGTTACTGGCACCACACTCTCCACCTTGTCAACCACCGTTTCCTCCATTCGTCCATTCTGACGGCGGTCCGTCCTCCGCCCACAAGTAGCTGCAACATGATCATATGCCCTGCATATTCTGCAGGTCCTTTGCTGGCCGGCATATGTTATGCAAACTTGAGTCCTAAAATCTTCGAAGACAACATATGAAGGTATAGGCCAGCGTAGAGTCATTTTAAGGGAATATGACCCTTCTTGTAATCCTGCATAGATGCCGTCAGTCCATTTTCCAATCACAGTCATATGGACCACTCCAAATTGCCGGAATGTCTCATGAATATTCGTATCATCAACTTCAAATGGCACGTTGCGAACTGGAATAAAGGTATAATATCGAGAGACATCCCTCAAGCATACCTCCAAGCCAGCGTTGATCACCACTCATTTGTCCTGGAAGCTATCCATGATCCTCTCATACACCACTACCGTAGCAAACTTGACAAAGATGCGGTGTGCACCATTCAGCGCTATACCTTGCCATTCCTCAGTATTGATGCAATACGCATTGTGGAGAATCGCAGGCAACAAAACAGTCGTGTTGTCTGGGTACACTGCTCCCTGCAAAACCTCAACACACACTGTGTTGATCCTCCTCCTTCCACCAGACGCCATATTGCTGAAAAGCAGTAACTCTCTCGTTGGCCACCAGGAGTTAGCAACAAGAGAACCACTCAGTGCGAGGGCCAGGCGGCGAATGTTTTTATTTGGCGGTGTAAATATAAAGTGGGAGGTGCACCTCTTGCGGCCACAGATAAAATGCGGGAAAAATGAAGCCTTGTAAATATTTGTAAAATGTTGTTACTCTCCTCATAATTACACTTTCTTTTGATAAATGTTACTGTGATTACCAAAATTAACATAGTGGAATTTCCATTAAATTAATTCTAGATCAGGAAGGGCACAGTAAACTTTCGTTTTTGGATGTCCATTTGAGCAAGGCAACATTTTTTTTTATTTTATTTTAAGGTATAATGGAAATCCACGAACAAAGACAACCTGATATATTTATTTCCCCTCACATCATGTCACTCGTACTATAAGAGGAGTTGCTATCTAGTTCTCCCTCAGAGACGACAGGATTATGTACAGCTCACAGTTCCTCGTAGAGAAATATAACCACGCTGGACAAATATTTGCATGGTATCACTTTCTTATACACTTTATCTGTGACTACAAGAAGCTTGGTCATTACTCTTCCAAAATAACCACACTAGAACATTCTCAATCCAGGTGTGTTGTTGTGCAATCAATGAGGCAGCCAGTAAAGTCGCTCAAACCTTTACTGATAACATACTAGATGAGACCATCAACTACTAGTGCACCATTATAGAGTAGTTGCAGAGGCTTCCAAGTGTAGCTGAAACCCGCCCAGAAATGTATGTGATCCCCTGTGGTGGTTGTGATAAGGTGGAGGTGGGCGAAACATTCAGAAGCTTGGACCAATGACTGTAAGAGGTCAAATACATACACCAGAGGGCGAAACGCCTCACATTTAATAAATTATTAGTTTAGCATATATTTCTTTATTCCACAATTTGTGAGTACTATTACACCTAATACAAGTACTATTGGGCTAGTACTATCATGTTTGTCTCATTCACAGTTCATGCCACACATCATAGTGTTGGGAAACAATACTCACCCAGTCTTCACCGGCTCCCTGCTTGAGGTATTCAACGTCATCAGTCATCGCCTCCAAAGATGGTACGATCTTACATACACTCGCAAACACACACACACAGCCAACTGACACCTCAGTGTGACTAGATAACACCTACTTACCCACTCGCTTCCCTACACTATCCCCTTTCTCTCTCTCTTCCTCCTCTTATTCTCTCTCTCCCTATCTTTTCTTTCCCTCTCCCTCCCTCCCCCCATTCCCCTCTCATCTCCTTCCTCCCTAAATTCCTCCCATCCTTTCCTGCTTTCTAGCCCTCTTCCCACTCTTTCTCCATTCCCATCACTTTCCCTGTCTTCCTCCCTCCCTCTCCCCATATCTCTCCCCCTTACCACTTCCCCACCCCCAAGCACACACACGCACACAAACAGCACATACCCACATTACAAAACGTTAAACAAAAAAAGGATGGTAGCTCAGATGGCAAATTGAAGGCTCAGAGGATCAGAGGAAAATGGTTCTGGTAGAGAAGAATGGATGGAAGAGCAATGTAAAAGGATGGAGCAAGAGTGGGAGAGTAAACTAGGTGAGTTTACTCCGAAAATGGAGAAGACAATGGAGGCAGAGAAGAAGAAATGGGAGTCTCAAGCCAAAGCTACAGAAGCTAGGATAAGGGTCCTAGAATATGAGGTAAATACTCTGAAGTGAGTTACAGGGCAATTGCATAGAAGTGACACAGCATCTGAAGCAGGTACACCCCTGCTGAACGAGGAGCCTAATGGAAAGGAAGGAGACATGACTTATGCTAAGGCCCTATTAGACCACCAAGCAGGGCCGAGGAATGAAGGGGAGAGCAGTTGGGAGCAAGGATAGCAGTAAGAGAGGGGGGAGAGGTTGAACAGGGGGCTAGGTCCTATTTAGAGACACGATCATGCCACCAAGAGCTACAAGAAAAAATAATGGAAACAATGGACATGTACAAACGGGACTCAGAGGCACAAAGGGAAAGACAATGGGAGGAGGAGAGAGAGAGGTCAGTGTTTATTCATAGGCTTAAGGAGAGCGAGGGAAGGACGCACAATGAAAGACGGCAGAAAGAAAAACAGGAGATTGAAAACATCATCAAAGAAATAGGTGATGAGGACATGACTGAGACAGTAAATTTTCAGAGAATAAGGGAGTACTTGAAGGGGAGAAATCGTCCGGTCAAGCTGATTTTCAAAACAGAAACGGTGCGAAACAGGATGCTGCAAGAGAAACCACGGCTGAAGGAATTGTCAACATACAAGAGGGTGTTCCTAGACTGAGACAGAACAAAAACAGAATGACAGCAGCTGAGGGAGAGGACACAGAAGTGAAAGGGGCTAGGAAGAGAGACAAGGACAGAATCAGCAGAGGACAACCAGAGCAGGGCAGAGCAACAAGTGCAAGCACACACAGAGTCACCCCTAGAATCCCACAAGCAAACACACTATCCCGACACAAACCACAATCCACACTTACAGTCCCCACCCCACACTACACTGTAGAATCCCACAGCACACCGCCAGTTCCCCCACCCTCACAGACCCCCCAGAACACAGTGTTGGAGAGGAAACTGAAGGTATGGTACACCAACGCTGATGGAATAACGAATAAATGGGAGGAATGGCATGAAAGAGTCAAAGAGGCATCACTGGACATCATATCTCTCACAGAAACCAAGCTCACATGAATGATAACAGATGCCATCTTTCCAACAGGACATCAGATCCTGAGAAAAGACAGAGGGCATTACTCAATCAAAACCGATGGGATTTTGATGAGCTGGAGAGAGAAGACAGAGGAGAAGCAAGAGACTACATAATAGGAACTCTTCACTCAGGAGGTCCCAAGGTGGTAATTGCAGTGATGTATAACCCACCACAGAACAGCAGGAGGTCAAGGCAAGAGTATGATGAGAGTCATAGAGCAATGATTGACACACTAACTGAGGTGGCCAGAAGGGCTCATGCGAGCAGGGCAAAGCTACTGATCATTGGTGACTTCAACCATAATGAAATTGACTGGGAGAACCTGGAGCCCCATGGGGGCCCAGAAACGTGGAGGGCTAAGATGATGGAGGTGGTACTGGAAAACCTCATGTACCAACACGTAAGGGACACTACCAGAGAGAGAGAAGAGGATGAACCAACAAGACTGGACCTAGTATTCACCTTGAGTAGTGCAGACATTGAGGACATCACATATGAGAGATCCCTCAGGGCCAGTGATCATGTGGTTCTGAGCTTCGAATTCATAGTAGAGTTACAAGTGGAGAGGGAAGCAGGAAGAGCAGGACGAATGAAGCCAAACTATAAGAGAGGGGACTACACAGGCATGAAGAATTTCCTACATGGGGTTCAGTGGGACAGAGAATTGGCAGGGAAGTCAGTAAACGAGATGATGGGATATGTGACAACAATATGCAAGGAAGCTGAGGAGAGGTTTGTACCCAAGGGTAACAGAAACAACGAGAAAGCCAGGATGAGCTTTTGGTTCACCCAAAGATGTAAAGAGGCCAAAACCAAGTGTGCTAGAGAGTGGAAGAAGTATAGAAGGCAAAGGACGCAGGAGAATAAGGAAAGAAGTCGTAGAGCCAGAAATGAATATGCACAGGTAAGGAGGGAGGCCCAATGACAATATGAAAATGACATAGGAGTGAAAGCCAAATCTGACCCGAAGCTGTTGTACAGCCACATCAGGAGGAAAACAACAGTCAAGGACCAGGTAATCAAGCTGAGGAAGGAAGGAGGAGAGATCACAAGAAACAACCACGAAGTATGTGAGGAACTCAACATGAGATTCAAAGTGTTCACAGAGGAAACAGAAGTGACTCCAGAAAGACTGAGAGGTGGGGTACACCATCAAGTGTTGGACACAATACATACAACCGAGGAAGAAGTGAAGAGGCTGCTGAGTGAGCTAGATACCTCAAAGGCGATGGGGCAGGATAACATCTCTCCATGGGTCCTGAGAGAAAGAGCAGAGACGCTATGTGGACCCCTAACAACAATATTCAACACATCTATTGAAACAGGGCGACTACCTGAGGAATGGAAGACAGCAAATGTAGTCCCAATTTTAAAAAAAAAGAGTCAGACACGAAGCATTAAACTACAGACTAGTGTCACTGACTTGTATAGTATGCAAAGTCATGGAGAAGATTATCAGGAGAAGAGTGGTGGAACAGCTAGAAAGGAATGAGCGTATCAACGACAGCTTGCACGGTTTCAGGGATGGGAAATCCTGTGTCACAAACCTACTGGAGTTCTATGACAGGGTGACAGCAGTAAGACAAGAGAGAGAGGGGTGGGTAGATTGAATTTTCTTGGACTGTAAGAAGGCGTTTGACACAGATCCACACAAGAGATTAGTGCAAAAGCTGGAGGACGTGGCAGGAATATCAGGGAAGGCACCACAATAGATCAGGGAATACCTGTCAGGAAGACAACAGCGAGTCATGGTACGTGACGAGGTGTCAGAGTGGGCGCCTGTGACGAGTGGGGTTCCACAGGGGTCAGTCCAAGGACCGGTGCTGTTTCTGGTATTTGTGAATGACATGAGTGAAGGAATAGACTACGAAGTGTCCCTGTTTGCAAATGATGTGAAGTTGATGAGAATAATTCAATCAGACGAGGACCAGGTAGAACTACAAAGGGATCTGGACAGGCTGCAGGCCTGGTCCAGCAACTGGCTTCTGGAATTCAACCCCAGCAAGTACAAAGTCATGAAGATTGGAGAAGGGCAAAGAAGACCGCAGACGGAGTACAGTCAAGGGGGCCAGAGACTACAAACCTAACTCAAGAAAAAAGATCTTGGGATGAGTATAACACCGAACACATATGAGGTGCACATCAACCAAATAACTGCTGCAGCATACGGGCACCTAGCAAACCTAAGAGCAGCATTTCTACATCTTAATAAGGAATCGTTCAGGACCTTGTACACTGTGTACATTAGGCCCATATTGGAGTATGCAGCACCAGTTTGGAACCCACACCTAGCCAAGCACGTAAGGAAACTAGAGAAAGTGCAAAGGTTTGCAACAAAACTAGTCCCGGAGCTAAGGGGTATGTGGGTCGAAGCTTGTTACCGTTGCCGAGTTGGAAACTGTTAGAAGGAAATCCCCAGAGTGATGTATGCTCACAGCTTGGAGAATGGTAGTTTCCTGTTGGACTTTACTGTCTTGAGCATGTTGTTACGTACTTTTCCAACAATGGGATCATCCCATCTGGAGTGTTTGTACACCAGTGCTACATTTGTTTCTGACACTGGAGCAGTGAGTCTCCCTGTCGGTAAAGGCCCTGGTGCAGCTTGAATCCTCTATTCCTACTATCTTGTCCGGTGCTGTGGAGGAGGATAATGAAGATGGTAGAGCAGTCTTGGAGGATGTACGTACTCCCAGTCCCATCCTGAGTGAAAGTGAGGCTTAGGGGACCCTGCACGAAATGACTCGACTTTTTTATTTGTTTACCAATTGCGCTCATTTTTGGTATACTATTAGGAGCTGTGACGAAGTTTCAATAAAATCGGCCAAAAAGCAAATGAACCACGCAAGATTTACTGAAAATTCCTAAAGATTCCACTTAGGAGAGATATACTCCGAAGTGGTAGTTGGGAAAGTTGTTTTGACACTTCCTGCTGATAGATCACTTCTAAGTCCATCGTGTAGCGTGTACCAATTCTGTAATAAAGCTTATGTTCATTCTAAAAAAAATTCAGTTTGTAGGTTGTTTGACATTTAGCAAAATATAGGACTTTTATCCCCACACAAATCTGAAAATATTTGGGATACCTCAAAAGGGAACACGCTATCTTGTAAAGCAGTCATTCTTCTATATTTATTGTGAAAATCACGTCAATTCGTTCACTATTAATCCTTTATTGCCCTCACAAAGGTAAATAACTTACTTCCGAGATAATGGCCGAAGCGCGCGGCACCCCGAGTAGTCGGGAATTGTTTTTTTTTCCCGAAAAAATACTTGTTTTTTCCACTGTGTTCATCATATACGAGTGTCTACTACAGTTTACCATCGCTAGATCCGTTTTCTCTCATAACAAGATGTGAGAATGGAAAAAAATAATCCTTATGGGCGAACTTACCCTCCCTACCAGCCGATAGACCATCATATTATGCCACATAATATTTATTCTGGTGTGTTTTTCATGTTTCTATGCTATTAATATGTCGCCTTATGTCATAATCGATCAATTGTAGTGTAAGTAAATAAACATTATTAGTGATATTAGCGTAAGAATAGAACAATTTGTTGGCTGGTGTGTGCTGGCCACTACATCGTAATTTATGGCCTGTCAGCACTTCTTATCCGTGAGGGCCAGAGAAGGCTCCTGATTGATTCTCAGGCCATATTAGCCCCGCCCACTCTTCCATCATATCAAATGGTGAATTTGTATTATATTAGAGAGAAAAATATAAGAAATTGATAGAAAAAAAAAACGGATTTTTTTTTTTTGCCGCGTCAGCGCGCATGTTATGACAAGCGCCGACACCATACCTGTTACAAATTACTATAATTCCTTGTAGAAACATCGTATAATGATGAGACTTATACGAGGGGGATGCCAGAAAGATCAGCTATTTTTTTGGTAAGAAAAACTCAATTTTCGTATTTTTTCGATTTTTTTTTTTCTCAGCGCGCTCAGACTGTCCATCTTCAAGGGAAAAGATTCATTAAGCTCTCTAGTATGGTCTTTAGTAGGCTGTCGTATTCCTTGAGTTTTCGACTGTCAAAGGCTGTGTTGGTTTCAGCATTGTGGCAGCCTCGTGACTCAACATTCTCATGCAGCCTTAGCAACAACTCGTCGAAGGATGTTGCAACCGCAATTGGTTTGATTCTTCCATTCTTTTATCATAAGGCACATAGTGATGCACCTAAAAACCTCCTTCCAATCTGATATCCAATCTTTCATTATCTAAATTATTTTTTATCCTCTTCACCTTGCTCTTATCTATATTCATCTTCAATTTCAAGATGCAACATTCCCACAATGAAAACCAAGGGCGCCACGAGTACACTGAGAGACAACACAGTAAGTGTCAGGAGTCCAAGACTGTTCAACTGCCTCCCAGCATACATAAAGGGGATTACCAATAGAGTGGCCTAATGGTTTCCTGGACATACCATGCCAGGCATACACTAGCAAATCTGGTGAACTCTGACAACAAGCTTTCTGAAACATTCCCAAGTGCCGGATTGAGCATTTGTTTTAGATATTGTGGCCTCAAACCCGTGAAACCCCCTGCTGAGTCCTATAGGAATGACATGGCAGCTATATACACATTGGCATCCTGTAGGGTTATATCATCTTCACTACCAACAATACCAACATTTGCCTCAGGAAGGCAAATGTTGAAATTGGTAGCTCTGGGTGGATGTTCTTCAGAGTTTGTGCTGTATTGGCGTCCTTAGGGGCGATGGTATCCTCACTGGTTATAAACCTGAGTGCTCCAGTAGTATTTCTCTCTTCTATTATTTTGTTAATTTGGGATGATTTTTGAGGCTTCAAGATTTCTTTTGTTGGCATTTTCCCCGCGGGTGCATGTAGCATTACAAGAGAGACAGATAAGATTGTCTTCTGTAGGGAATGCATTTATTGTCCTAATAACAGATGTTGCTAGGGACATGTCCCTCCTGGGTGGTAGTACCCAACAAACATTGCCAAACAATAGGGGGGTTGTGACAGGATCCAGTGATTGCAAGAGCATCGTTGACTTTCTTCAAGAGGTCAGCTAATTTGCTAGCAGCTTGAACGAGAGCTGGTTTGGGGATGGATGACAGTGTCTTGGTTGATGTTAACTTGATTGCACATGTTAGGTCCTCTGTAGAGGTGAAGTCTGGGTAGAGGCCAGCTCTGTCTGCCGGGAGGGGCAGTTGGTTGCTCCCAGCTGGAGGCTTTCATTAACCATGACACTCATTGTGTGAATGGATGTTGCCATCTGTGGGATTCAGGGCATAATCCTTGTTGCACACTTGGTAGTTGCCTCGTGGCCGAGTACCACTATACTGGCCAGAGTGACACACCTTGTGACATTGCTGGCATCGTGGGCGTGTGGAAGCGCCGGCTGGGGAAAGGCAGATGAAGCGAGTCATGGATGCAAGGGTGAGATGGATGAGCAGTGAACGGCATTGTGTCTATAATTGGTGGAGTGCTAGATTTTACAGTGTCTTGATCTTACAGCTCATGACTCATGAGGATGTTGATCTACACCTTAGGCTTCTTCAAGGTGTTGATGATCTACAGGTGCTGGGGCTCTGAAAGATCCTGATCTATAGCTTCTGGGCCTATTGAGGGTGTTGATCTACAGCTCCTGAGATTCTTGAGGGTGGTGATCTACAGCTCCTGGACCTCTTTTGGATATTGATCCATAGATCTGTGTTCTCCTGGAGATCTGGGGGATAAAACAATTAGGTATCTTGCATGGGTAAAGGTAGAGAAGGTTGATTATATATTACCTTTCACTCGGATCATTGAGATACAGAGGACTAAAGTTAGGGGTTGATTCTCTTGGATCATTGAGATACAGGGCTGAGGTTATGGAATGATTCTCTTGGATCATTGAGGTACAGAGGCTGAGATTATGGGATGATTCTCTGGGATCATTGAGGTACAGAGGCTGAGGTTATGGGATGATTCTCTGGGATCATTGAGGTACAGAGGCTGAGGCTATGGAATGATTCTCTTGTAAAGAGGCTGATATTATGGGATAATACTCTTGGATCATTGAGGTACAGAGGCTGAGATTATAGAGATTATACGTTTCAGTTACTGAAACGTATCTTATTCATCTCGCATCACCCTATCACCACCACCACTAATACTGTCTTCCAGCATCAGGATGGTAACAACGCCGGACAACGCAGGAGGAGTGAAATTGCCTAACGGAACGTGGTCAGGCGTGGTTGGCTTGTTACAAAGAGGCGTAAGTTATGTCATGTCTGTAATTATCTATTAGTAACTGCATATTTATAATTACCTAGGCACAGTGATCGACAGTAGTTGACTATTGAGGTAACTAAGATATGGGCCGTCAAACGCTCTTTAATGAGTGGAAAGCTTTTAATTTACAAGTTGTGACTTTATCAAGTACTTTTCCAATGTTCTTGTTCTGGTGCTAGGCATTACTGGGGCCAGAAGCTGTCTCGACCCCCAGAAAACACAACTCAGTGAGTACAGTGATATTAACACTAGTGTTATGGCTCTCAGGAGGCAGATATGAGTTCCATACTGGTAGTATCAGCAGACAGGAACCAGGCGACCGACCTAGGTGAGTATCTCTACATGGAGGAACACTCGGCTGGCTACCACAGACCTGTGGTTCACTCCGACATCACTGGCTTCGTTAAGCCCTTCACAGCCTGGGTGAGTGCCACCACACAGAGGAGGGGGACATATGAAGGTCCATTAAACCTTAATTGGGTCCCATAATTTGGATGGTAACGCACTCGGCTCAAATACTGAGTGTCCTTGGTCCAATTCCCGGCACGGGTGGAAACGTTGGGCATGTTTTCTTACACCTACTGGCCTTGTTGATATAGCAGTAAGTAGGTACATGGATGTTAGGCGACTGTTGTGGATGGCATCCCCGGGGATGGTAGTATATCTTAGATAGGGCTGGCCTTTGAAATGAGCAGAGGTAAGATAACACCTCTTAGTCTGTAAAATTGTTCTTTGTAAAAATAAAAGTTCTACTACACTGAGGTTATAATCATCAGAGACCTCACTACAACTTTAAGTTTCATCACAATGAGGTTGTGAACTTAAAAGGGTTCATTGCGACCTTAGATCCCTCCCTCCCCCCACACTGAGGTTAACGACATAAGACGGTTCATTCAATCCTTCACAGGTTAGGCACGAAGAAAAAGCCTTTATTTTAATTACTGCCCATTGGTCAAAAAAAAAAGTCAAATTAATCCGACAAAACTAAACAGTTTCTTTACTCTTTGAAAGATGAGAAAGTTCAGGTGAATGAAGCAAAATGTGTATACAATCTCAAGATTTCATAAATCTTATCATTAACAATGAGGTGTATTGGGTTTGCCTGAAGAACAACTGAGGAGAACGCCAGTAGAGAGGGCAAATAGAGAGGGCAAATAGAGAGGGCAAGTAGAGAGGGCAAGTAGAGAGGGCAAGTAGAGAGATGATAAAGTCAAGATTAGGTCAAATCCCGTGTGCTCTGAAGATCAGAACATAAAGCAATGTACTGGGATGGACGAGACAAAATCATTGTGACAAGATAAACAATTATTTTTTTTCTTTTAGTCTGTGGGAAAGAGAACGACCAGTTTCATCAAACAGAGCGAGAACATTAAGTGGTAGACACAGGAATTAGTAACGGGAGAATAATGAACTAGATACATGATTAGGACACATATGCAACATCTGATGTTTATATACATTAGAGTCAAATATCATCTCTCAAAAAAGATACGCATGTATCTTACCCATTAACTTGTAAATATTTTATTCGATTATTTTTTAATATTCAGAGGATTGAGAGTGTTAGTAAGATTTATAAACTAGAAGCATAGGGAAGGAGAAGCTCAAGAGAGTTCTCAGGAAAAGTGTGTTAGGAGACGAGAATATTAGCTTAGCATAAGAGAAGAGTTGATGAAATTGCGAAGAGATCCCAGACGAGGCAGTAGGAAAATTTTGTACTAGAGCAAGTAAGGTTCTCAGACTTGGAGGAAGAGGAGAAAGAGAGGAACAGGAACAGTTCTCTAATAGGATGACTTCTTACCCTCTTCATTAATTCTGGTAAAGTTGAAGTGTTACAGGTGTCTTCTGGTACAGGTGTGGGTACAGGTGTTGCTGGCAACACTAGGTGTTGTGGCTGCCATGTGTTTACTTTGTCTGATCCAAGAACACCTTCATCAGAAAAGGTGAGCAAAGTAATATATCTATATACTCATATATTCACACATACACACATGAGGCGGGGCCAGGAGCTGTGGCTCTACCCCTGCAACCACAACTAGGTGAATACACACACAGACACACAATAACCAGCACAATTTCAGGGAAGGGAAATCCTGTGTCACAAACCTACTGGAGTTTTACGACAAGGTGACGGAAGTAAGACAGGAGAGAGAGGAGGGTGGGTAGACTGTAAGAATGCTTTTCGACACAAGAGATTAGTGCGAAAGCTAGAGGAGCAGGCAGGAATAACATAAAAAACAATGCAATGGATCAAAGAATACCTGACAGGAAGGAAACAACGAGTGATGGTACGTGACAATGTGAAAGTGTGGGCGCATGTGATGACCGGGGTTCCACAAGGGTCAGTCCTAAGGCCAATGCTGTTTTTGGTATATGTGAATGACATGATGGAAGGGATAGACTCAAATATATCCCTGTTTGCAGGCGATATGAAACTAATGCAGAAAATTCAAACGGGTGAGGATCAGGTAGGACTATAAAGGGATCTGGACAGGTTGGAAGCCTGGCTCAACAAGTGGCTCCTGGAGTTTAACCCCACCAAGTGCAGAGTCATGAAGACTGGGGAAAGTGAAAGAAAACCGCCGACAGAGTACAGGCTAGGGGGCCAAAGACTGCAAACCTCACTCAAGAAAAGGATCTTGAGGTGAGTATCATGCCGAGCACAGCTTGAGAAGCACTTACACCAAATAACTGTTACAGCACATAGGTGACTGGCAAGCCTATGATTAGCGTTTCGACACCTGAGTAAGGAGTCATTCTCGACACTGTACACCGTGCACGTCAGGCCCATATTGGAGTATGCAGCACCAGTCTGGAACCCTCACCTGACCAAGCGAATTTAGAAATTAAAAAAAGCGAAAAGGTTTGCAACAAGACTAGTCCCGGAGTTAAGGGACACACTCTGGTGTGCCCTTGATAGTTCCCAGTGTGCCATAAGATTGTTAATAATTTTGCTCTAGATTCATCGTCTTACTTAAAACACCACAGGTCGATTGCCCAGCCCTTCTAGGGCAGGGTAGGTGCCAAGGCTGGAGCTTGCTACCATCTGCAGCTCTTAAGCCTGCCCTTCCCGTTAGGGAAGGTGGCCGACCACAGGGGCCTAGCATCTGTCTACCTCCATGCCTCGTGCTGGTGGCGAATGTGGCTAGGCCTGGGGCCAGTTGGTTCCGCCGATGAGGGGTATCCCCTCCCATGGGAGACATAGGTCTCTGACACTCCAACGCCAGGGAGCCGAACCGGGTCGCCATCTGGTAAAGACCCGGGCCGGGAGAATTCCCGGTGAATCAACACCTCCTCCTCCTTAAAAAACACCACAATTTTATTTGACTAGTACTTGTTATATAATTAACTACTACAGAAGAGCTATGATTTTTTCACCACATGTCGTTAAATGATTAACTCTTATAGTATAATATTAAATACATAATTAATATTAGATCAAAGGACATTACGATGAGTAAATAAATTTATATAATAGTCACCGTTTGCGTTAGATTTACGATCACTATTTTCTTTGTTAACAGTTTGTGTGACTTAACACATCATTGAAAATATGGGATGGTTATAACTATGACCATAATTTTTAAAGGGGTGGACCGGTAAGCCAGCGGAAGGCCTCGGTCAGATGACCAAAAGCTCCAATGGCGGGTCATCATCTGACTAACACCTGCGTCAGGAGACACTTGTCCTGTTTCCTGACGAACCTAACCTAACCTTAACACGTCATTGTCGTGTGGACCCCAATGGAAATAAGTCACTCTGTCAGACTTGTTTGGGTTATCCTGGATGGTTTTCTACACATATGCTGCTATGTATGATGATCTATGTAACTGTATTTGTGTATACCTGAATAAACTTACTTACTCCAGGGAAATGTACCAGTCGCTTTCTCATTTCATTATAATCACAGACGTTTTAAAGAGTAGCTTTAACTTAATATGGACAAGTTTGTGATCAAGAAGAGAAAATGGTGAGGGGGGGAAGATGACGAATATTGAAATACATAATAACGTTTCCCATTTCCGGTAAAACTGATGTTATTAGAAGAAGTCGTCTATATTTGAACAGATATTTAGAGCTGGGATTTACTTGATGTGCTGATGAAGTTAATTAATCTTATGCCAGAATGTGTTATTTGTTGTGATAAACCGGAAAAAGAACTGTGATTTTTTTTTATAATTTTCCTGAATGTAGAGTATATAAATGTAAATGAGTGTAAAATGTGTGTAAATGAGTGTAAAATGTGTGTAAATGTGTGTAAATGAGTGTAAAATGTGTGTAAATGTGTGCAAATGTGTGTAAATGAGTGTAAAATGAGTGCAAAATGTTTGTAAATGTGTGTAAAATGTGTGTAAATGCGTCTAAAATGTGTGTAAATGTGTGTAAAATGTGTGTAAAGTGTGTGTAAATGTGTGTAAATGAGTGTAAAATGTGTGTAAATGAGTGTAAAATGTGTGTAAATGCGTGTAAAATGTGTGTAAAATGTGTGTAAATGTGTGTAAAATGTGTGTAAATGTGTGCAAATGTGTGTAAAATTTCGAGGAAGAGGGGGGAGTGGATCAGCGTTGCGAAGTGATATAGAGACGCTCACAATATGGCGCTGTAGTACTGGTTGTGCAAGTGGTTTAATAATCTGGCGTCATCGAGGCCGAAAATGGATGTATCGGCTGGAATCAAGGATTAGAAATTTCTTTAACGTCCTCCGTTGTAATAAATGTTCAAATTCCGTAAGAAACAACTATAATTATGGTTGTACGGTTGGAAAATGAGAGAACGCCGAATGTTGTGGGCAGCAGACGGTCTGGAGTTTTGAGACTCCCTGATCGCGGGTTCGAACCCCACCCGTGGTATGGTTTAGCACATCAACCGTAACGTACACCTTCTCTCTCGGTAGTCTGCAGGGGAGGTGTTGCGATGTGATCTATCAACAATAATTACGTGGGAAGTCCTTTATAAGAGTTGTATTTATGAAATGTATATCATGCAATTTCTTTGCTATGGACCCAACTATTCTTTTTTAATTCCAGTCGAAACCAGATGATACAGTCCATATATTCTAATTTCCCAGACTTACTGGTTTAATTAAATGTTAGTAAAAATATTTATAAGTCCAACTTTGAGTGAGGGGTTTGGTGGGTGGGCAGGTACCTTCTGTACCTGAGGTCCCACCTAGCTCTGAGGTGTGACTAACATTAGTGAGTACAATTATTATAATTGTACCTGGCCCAAATTATATACATGTAAGAATTCAGGTTAATGCCTGTGAACGTTATGCATATAATTTTTCACAGAGTCCATGATACCCAGGAAATTAAAGAGACATTTCACTATGAAAGATGGTCATCTTACTAAGAAGCCTCCATCATACTTTGAGAGACTTTGTATATGAGCTAGGACATCAGGGCCTAATAATTTCTAAAACACTCAAAGTTTCTAATAAAACTCAAGAGGACAGCAGAATTACCCGCGGAATGACAGATACTCAAGGTCATGACAGATACTCAGGGTCATGACAGATACTCAAGGTCATGACAGATACTCAAGGTCATGACAGATACTCAGGGTCATGACAGATACTCAGGGTCATGACAGATACTCAAGGTCATGACAGATACTCAAGGTCATGACAGATACTCTGGGTCATGACAGATACTCAGGGTCATGACAGATACTCAAGGTCATGACAGATATTCAAGGTCATGACAGATACTCAGGGTCATGACAGATACTAAGGGTCATGACAGATACTCAGGGTCATGACAGATACTCAGGGTCATGACATATACTCTGGGTCATGACAGATACTCAAGGTCATGACAGATACTCAGGGTCATGACAGATACTTAGGGTCATGACAGATACTCTGGGTCATGACAGATACTCTGGGTCATGACAGATACTCTGGAGCATAACAGATACTCAGTAGCATGATAAATACTCTTGGAGCATTACACATAATCTGGGGCATAACAGATACTCAGTAGCATGATAAATACTCTTGGAGTATTACACATACTCTGGGGTATAACAGATACTCAGTAGCATGATAAATACTCTTGGAGCATTACACATACTCTTGGGCATGACGATAATCCTGAGAATGTCTTCTTCTTCTGCTGGGAAGCAGAGAGCAGGGTAACAGTCAGAGTGGAGGAGGGCAGCAGCAGACCCAGCCAGTAATTGTGGTCACCATCACAAGTTCTGCTATGATAGCAGTGTCCTCACTACTCTCACAAAGTGAGTATCTCAATATATCTCTCCTGCACTTCTATTCTAACTAAGCCTATTCTAACCTATCCTTGTCTAACCTAGCCTAGTCTAATCTAGCCAAGTCTAACTTAGTCAGTTCTGGTCTAACGTAGACGTGTTCTTGCTCAGTGGTGACGTGTTCTTCCTTAGTGGTAACATGTTCTTGCTAGTGTAAAGACGTGCCTAGTGTGCTCTCCGAGCAGCTGTATCTTCAGCTTAAGGTGGTGTTAGAGGAAACAAGAAGAGGAATTCAACGACTGAAAGGTATGTGCAAGGATTATCCCTGGAACAATTTCGTGGATGATTGGACCAAAGACTGGATGCTAGATGGAACTGAAGGGACAAAGCTGAAGAAGGTCCAGGAGACTGCTGTGAAGAACAGCAATTTTTTTTCTTTGTTATCAGACGAATAAGGTTTTCTTGACCTTCTAGAAATTCTTCCCTAACAGATTCTGTTACTAATCCATCCATTTTTATATCTGTTTTTATGCAATAATTTATATTTTCTCGTACATATAATGCAACTCCTCCCCCTCCCTTCCCATTATATCTATCCACATGGAACAACTTAAACCCTTGAATATGACACTCAGCAATCATATCCCGACTCTTTAAATTATACCATGTTTCAGTTATTGCAATGACATCAAACTCCCCCACATACGCTACTAAACGTAATTTATTAATTTTATTTCTTCGACTATTAGCATAAAATACATTAGCATAAAATACATTAACATTTTTTTTTTCTGCATCTTTTTCCTGTTCAGCTTTGTTTTTACACAATTTCTTTTATTATCATTACCCAGTGTTACTCGATGACTGTTATTATTAAGATTCATAATATCAAAGCCTAAGTCAATATTTCCACAGTCATTATTTTCCATTCCTAAACCGATACCTCTAACTAATCCTAGTTTAAAGTTCTAACAACACCGTCAACTGAACTAGCTAGAAAACTCACACCTACCCTGGATAAGTGAACCCCATCCGTGGCATGCATGTCATTTCTACTGTAGAAGTGGTCCCAGTTGTCAATGAATGGTACTGCATTATCCTTACAGTGTTTGTCCAGCCAACAATTAATGATAAATTAGACACATATGCAACACTTGGGTCTAATTTATCAACTTGTAGGTTCTCTGAACCATTCATCTACATACCAACAATTAATACCAATTATTCTGGAAAAACCATTCATTTCCAACACCCCTTCTTTGCAAAATGTCACATATAACAGGGCACCCTCCCTTCTTCCTAATTATGTCTATTGCTGTCCTGTACCTTCTAACTAAATTCAAACTTCTACACTTGCCTACATCATTGCCTCCAGCACTGAGGCAGATAATAGGATTGATCCCATTACTATTCATGATGTTGTCAAGCCGGCTAACAATATCCTCCATCCCAGCCCCAGAAAAGCAAACCCTCTGTCTCCTACTCCTATCCTTCAAGCAGAAGGCTTACGTCCTTGTTATCTTCGTCGTGACGTTCCCAGTAATCGACTCATATTTGTCAGGTAGCATGGAGAATGGGTTCGAAGTGTCCACAGTAGCCTCCTGGTTCTTCGTTGTTTCTACCACTCCATCCATCCATTTGATCCTTAGCTTGGTTCCATGATGCCTGGCAACTGTCCAGGTTCCATTCTTGACTTGAGGATTCAGAACAGGAGGAATAGTACGAATCCTCCTGTTTTCCTCAGTCAGTCGCTGCATCTCTAGCTTAGCCACGCTCAGCTCCTCCTTAAGCTGCTGGTAGAGTTGCTCAGTTGAGTACATCTTGGTTCAGTTCCACAAAGATCACACGTAACAACTGGGCAAAGTACACGTCACTTTGGACAAATATATGAGTGGGAGGGGCTGGGTGTGATTGGTGTCATGGGTACGGGAGTAAACTCTTAGGTAATTTTGGGTAGGCGGGGTTTTGATAAGGACCTGCCTTGTATGGGCCAGTAGGCCTTCTGCAGTGTTCCTCCATTCTTATGTACCCAAAAATTTGCTTCAGTATCTTAGGTAGGACTTAATTAAACCCAGCCGTTTTCACTCATATAATTATCCAATCTCCTTTTAAAGCTACCCATGGTCTTAGCCTCTATTACCCTACTTGGCAGATTGTTCCACGCATCGACAACTCTTTGAAAACCAGGTCAGCGTCATAGTGGTAACGTTGACCTCGTTCAGTGCTGACGTTGACCTCGCTCCAGTGGTGACATTGATCTCACTCAGTGGTGACGTTGTCCTCGCTTATTTCTCTCTAGGGAATATATATACTATGAGTATGTTGCACATTATTAAGAAAAAAATCATTTATGCAGATTTCTTTGTTATCGTAAGATCATCGTCAATGAAATCAATAGCTAGATTACTCTAGTCGAGACTAGACAAGTGTTCCCTAAGTCCACAGTAACAGAAAATCGGTGACTTTTTCCGTATTATCCTTAATCTGGTACTCCAAGGTAATATTAAAGGTAATTGATTTGTGATAACTTGCACCAACCTCTTCAGTGATCTCTAGACTATTTAAGAGTGATTCCTTATTTGACAAGACTAGGTTTATCACTTACTAAGTATTAGTACTAATACTATCACTTACTAAGTATTAGTAAGTGATAGTATTAATTTTTCTTGACTTTCTAGAAATTCTACCCTAACAGATTCTGTGACTAATCCATCTATTTTTATACCTGTTTTTATGCAACAATACATATATTTTCGTACATATAACGCTACTCCACCCTTCCTGTTATTTGTATCTACATGGAACAAATTCAGCCCTTGAGTGTGGCACTCGGCAATTATGTCCCGTCTGTTTAAATTATACCATATTTCAGTTATTGCAACAACATCAAAGTTCCCCGCACACGCTACCAAATGTAATTCATTAATTTTATTTCTGGAGTTTTGATTATTAGTATAAAATATCTTAATACTTTTTTCTTTTGCACCTTTTTTCTATTCAGCTTGGCTTTTCCGCAATTTCTGTTATCGTCTTACCCAAAGTTAATTGATGACTTTTATGAATAAGATTCATGATATCAAAAGCTAAGCCAATACTTCCACACTCCATTTTTTTCCTTCCAAAACCCATACTACTAATTAATCCTAACAACATCCTCAACTGAACTAATAAGAGCATCCGCACCTGCCCTGAGTGTGTGAACCCCATTTTGGGCTACATGCCATTTCTGCCATAGAAATGGTCAAAAAAATGCTACTACAAAATCCTTATAGTGTTGGCCAGCCAACAATTAATATCAACTGCTCTGGACAGACATTTATTTCCAAAAATTTTCTTGACAAAATGACACATATAACAGGGTGCCCCCCCTTCTTCGTAATTATGTCTATTGCTGTCCTATACCTGTTTACTACCTATACCTGTTAACTACCTATACCTGTTAACTAAACCTTCGCTTCTATACTTGCCTACATTGCCTTCAATTACCATTATTTTAATACCCTTGAATACAGTTCATCAGAGCCCGAGAACTTAATTTGTTTTAGTTTTTCTAATTGATAATCATTTCCCTCGTGACTGTAATGTTACTTAATTTGGTTACTTCAGGGCCTGAATAATTATTAATTTCTGGGATATCATTTATGTGTTCTTGTGTGAACACTGATAAGAAATAACTATTTAAAACAGCACATTTTCTGTTCATTATCAGTTATCAGAAAGCTGTCCAGACCTAGTTTTAGTGGTTCTATTTCTTCCCTGTTCTTTGTCAAGGTGTATAGTCAAGTGAATAGTCACTGGACTCTAGATTACCTGTCAAGGAAGTCTAGTCAATTCGACTAAAGTATAAATCCTCTAGTATTACTATGTTATGTCTAGAACCCCTAACAATTTTGTCCCAAAGAAGTCTCCCTCTATCATTTTCCATGCATGAAAATCGGTAGATTACACTTAATAATAGTTTTTCTTGACTTTTTAGAAATTCTACTCGAACAGATTCTGTGACTAATCCATCTATTTTTATACCTGTTTTTATGAAACAATTTATATTTTTTTTGTACATATAACGCTATTCCCCCCCCCCCTCGTTATTCCTATCTACTTGGAACAACTGAAACCCTTTGAATGTCGCATTCGGCAATCATGCCCACTCTTTAAATTATACCATGTTTCAGTTATTGCAATAACATCAACATTTCCCGCACATGCTTCCAAACGTAATTCATTAATTTTATTCCTGGCACTTAGATTATTAGTTTAAAATTTGTTAATGTGTTCTTCTCTTGCACCTTTTTCCTATTCAGCTTTGCTTTTCCACAATTTATGTTATTATAATTACCCAATGTTACTTGATGACTGTCATTTTTAAGATTCGTGATATCAGAGCCTAAATCAATATTTCCACACTCCATTTTTCCCTTCCAAATCCCATTCCACCAACTAATCCTAGAGTTAAATCCCTAACAGCACCCTCAGCTGTACTAGCAACAGCAACTATACTGGTCCCTGGATAAATGAACCTCATCCCTGGCTTATGTGTCATTTCTGCCATAGAAGTAGTCCAAGTGGTACTGCATTATCCTTACAGTGTTTGTCCAACCAACAAATAATACCAATTGCTCTAGAGAGCCATTCATTTTCAACACCCCTTCTTGGCAAAGTGTCTCATATAACAGGGAGTTTTCCTTTCTTCCTAATTATCTCTATTGCTGTCTTGTACCTGCTAACTAAATCCTCACCTCTACGCTAGCCTACATCATTGCCTCCAGCACTGAGGCAGATTGATCCCATTAATAGTCGTGATGTCAAGACAGCTAACAATATCCTCCATCCCAGCCCAAAGAAATGAAACCCTCTGTCTCCTACTCCTATCATTCAAGCTAAAATCCCTATCCATATACCCAATGTGACTGTCTCCAACTAGCACAATGTTTTTACCTTCCTCGGTATACTTCGTTGTGTCGTTCCCAGTATTCGACTCACATTCGCCAGGCAGCACGGATAACCAGTTCGAAGTTTCCACAGCAGTCTTCTGGATCTTCATCATTTGCACCTTTCCATCCTTCCTCTTGATCCTCAACATTGTTCCAATCTGCCCACTCACTGTCCGCTTTCCTCTCTTAACTTGAGGATTCACATCAGGACGATTACTATGAATCCTCTTGTTTTCTTCATTCAATCACCGTATCTCTAGCTAGCCTAAGCCTTCTTTAACCTAGCCTTTCTGAGCTAGACTAATCTAACCTAGCTTAACCTTGTCTGGCTTAACATGATCAAGCTTAACGTATCAAACCCATACTTATCTGACCTAACCTTGTCTAACCTAGCTTATTCTAACTTAATCTAATCTAACTTAGTATTGTCGAACCTAGTATTGTCTAACCTAAACTAGTCTTAGCTACCCTAGTCAAACCTAGCCTAGCCTAACCTTGTATTGTATAATCTAGTCAAGTCTAAGCTAGCTTAGTCTAACCTAGATTGTCATCTGTGGGTGATGGTTTTGCAGAGGCGCCATCACACGGTCTGGTGATGGAGGTGTAACTTTGAGTGTGACACTAATACTGTGGGTGATGGTGTTACAGAGGCGCCATCACACGGTCTGGTGATGGAGGTGTAACTTTGAGTGTGACACTAATACTGTGGGTGATGGTGTTACAGAGGTGCCATCACACGGTCTGGTGAGGGAGGTGTAACTTTGAGTGTGACACTAATACTGTGGGTGATGGTGTTACAGAGGTGCCATCACGGTTTGGTGATAGGAACGTTATTTTGAGCGTGACGCTGGGACTGTGGATGATGGTGTGCCTCATCCTGGGCACTGTGTACCGTTCCAACCTCAAGGCAATGCTGATCCTGCCCCGGCTCACTCTACCCTTCGATACCCTGGACCAGCTGTTACATACCCATCTTCCTGTCTGGGTAGCTACCGGCTCTGTCCTGCACGAATCTGCTATGGTTAGTAAAAGCTGTGAGGAGCTTCGGCTTCATACTCTTAAAAAAAAAAAACACGGAACGGGTGGGGTTTGAGCCAATGGCGAGTGTGTAAGCCACTCGTCCACCTGACTACAATAAGATTAATCCAATTTAACCATTGGAAGGTCAGCATGGGCCCCGGTGTGACCCGTTCCGTGGTTTGTTTCAATCGTGTTATTGTGACTTGGTGAATCAGGATGGTGGTTTTGAGGGGACTTGAGCTAGAGTTCACCACAGCCACGATGTCGGGAGATTCATCTGTAAAAACTTGCGTTTGTGGTCACAGTGGAGCCCATGTCAACATTCCTATGCTGTACAAATATTCCTAGTTGGATGAATCTTATTGTAGGTAGCTGACTGAGTGGGCCAGTAGGCCTTCTGCAGTGTTCCACTATTCTTATGTTCTTATGTTATGCACTGGCCTGGAGTTTAAAGACTCACTCGCCATGGGTTCACACCTCACCCGTTCCGTGGTTTGTTTACAATCGTGTTATTACGACTTCGTGATTCACACTCATTACTGACCCAGGGTTGAAGTTAAACAGGTTTCCTTTATTCATTAATAGTATACAAAACCGTCTGGGTGTCTTTATTGATGAATTAAGACAAATGTGCACCACCTGCGTATCTTTATTGTCGAGTCTTATGGCCAACCAGTGTTTTTTTTTTTAATTCAATACAGAGATATTGTGAAAAAGGCACTGCAAGATGAAGTTGTCAGTCCCTCAACTTAGAAGAAGGTGTTCATTACCTAAGTCTTGATGAACCTGAAGCAGTTTCTGTTTTCCTGCCTATGCTTCATAAAACTAAGGGAACACTGAAATAGGCCTACTGGCCCATGCTAGACAGATCCAAGTCACACACACTGAAGAAGGAAGGAACACTGCTGCAGGTCTACTGACCCGAGCTAAGCATATCCAGCTCACAGCATCCTACACGTAGGTACTAAACACTTTCAAGAAAGAGCGACTGATTGCCATTGTCTTCCGTGCAATATCTCTGTAATCAGTTGTATAAACTGCTGACTGGTGATACTTCTAAAAAATAAAGATACCCAAGTGTTGCACCTGGTGTCTTATTCTTGAGAAGGTCCCTCCAGTACCCTTCCCCAGTTGTTCCCAGTATTTCCAAGGGGACCAGTTTCCCAGCACCTAAAAGCTACTAGATAAAACCCCAATGGAAATAAGTCACTTCGTCTGACTTGTATGTGTTATCCTGGGTTCTCTACACATATGCTGCTATGTATGATAATCTATGTAACTGGAATTGTGTATACCTGAATAAACTTACTTACTTACTAAGATATAATTAATACTCTAGACTAGGGTTAATAAATCTTAACCTTTATGCAGATTAAAAAAATCACGTAAATATGAATAAATAGGACAGTTAGAGAATGAAATATACAATTTGTTATGCCAAAAACACATGTTAATAGTAAATAAAACAGGTATTTAATGTAGCTAACACTGATATACAAATAAAAAATGATCTTTTCCAAATATAACATAATCTTTAAAAATACACTTGTTACGTAGCTTGAGTAATTAGCCAATTACTGTTCCTGCTGGCAAGGAATGAAGCAACTTCTGGAAGAGCTATCTAGCTCTCAGACACTAGAGCCATTTAGAACGATTCACGAAATCGTAATGACACGATTTCAAACAAACCATACCACGAGTGGGGTTCGAACCCGCGGTCAAAGTCTCAAAACTCCAGAACGTCGCGTAACCCATGTAAGTCACCCGTGGTATGGTTTATTTAGAACGATGAAAGTCTTCAGTATGGAGTAGAATTTGCAGGCCTGCCTGTCCTTGGTGGAGTCTGAAGGTGTGTAACAGTGAACTCTTGTATCTGAAGGAATCTGGAGGCAAGCTATAGTGAACGGTGGACCCTGGCTATCTGGAGGCAAGCTATAGTGAACGGTGGACCCTGGCTATCTGGAGGCAAGCTATAGTGAACGGTGGACCCTGGCTATCTGGAGGCAAGCTATAGTGAACGGTGGACCCTGGCTATCTGGAGGCAAGCTATAGTGAACGGTGGACTCTGGCTATCTGGAGGCAAGCTATAGTGAACGGTGGATTCTGGCTATCTGGAGGCAAGCTATAGTGAGCGGTGGACTCTGGCTATCTGGAGGCAAGCTATAGTGAACGGTGGACCCTGGCTATCTGGAGGCAAGCTATAGTGAACGGTGGACCCTGGCTATCTGGAGACAAGCTATAGTGAACGGTGGACCCTGGCTATCTGGAGGCAAGCTATAGTGAACGGTGGACCCTGGCTATCTGGAGGCAAGCTATAGTGAACGGTGGACCCTGGCTATCTGGAGGCAAGCTATAGTGAACGGTGGACCCTGGCTATCTGGAGGCAAGCTATAGTGAACGGTGGACCCTGGTTATCTGGAGGCAAGCTATAGTGAACGGTGGACCCTGGCTATCTGGAGGCAAGCTATAGTGAACGGTGGACCCTGGCTATCTGGAGGCAAGCTATAGAGAACGGTGGACCCTGGCTATCTGGAGGCAAGCTATAGTGAACGGTGGACCCTGGCTATCTGGAGGCAAGCTATAGTGAACGGTGGACCCTGGCTATCTGGAGGCAAGCTATAGTGAACGGTGGACCCTGGCTATCTGGAGGCAAGCTATAGTGAACGGTGGACCCTGCCTATCTGGAGGCAAGCTATAGTGAACGGTGGACCCTGGCTATCTGGAGGCAAGCTATAGTGAACGGTGGACCCTGGCTATCTGGAGGCAAGCTATAGTGAACGGTGGACCCTGGCTATCTGGAGGCAAGCTATAGTGAACGGTGGACCCTGGCTATCTGGAGGCAAGCTATAGTGAACGGTGGACCCTGGCTATCTGGAGGCAAGCTATAGTGAACGGTGGACCCTGGCTATCTGGAGGCAAGCTATAGTGAACGGTGGACCCTGGCTATCTGGAGGCAAGCTATAGTGAACGGTGGACCCTGGCTATCTGGAGGCAAGCTATAGTGAACGGTGGACCCTGGCTATCTGGAGGCAAGCTATAGTGAACGGTGGACCCTGGCTATCTGGAGGCAAGCTATAGTGAACGGTGGACCCTGGCTATCTGGAGGCAAGCTATAGTGAACGGTGGACTCTATCTATCTGGAGGCAAGCTATAGTGAACGTGGACCCTGGTATCTGGAGGCAAGCTATAGTAACGGACCTGTTGGAGTAAGAAGTGACCCTGGCTATCTGAGGCAACTATAGTGAACGGTGGACCTGGCTATCTGGAGGCAAGCTATAGTGAACGTGGACCCTGCTATCTGGAGGCAAGCTATAGTGAACGTGACCTGGCTATCTGGAGGCAAGCTATAGTAACGTGGACCCTAGCTATCTGGAGGCAGACTATAGTAACGTGGACCCTGGCTATCTGAGGCAAGCTAAGTGACGTGACCTGGCTATCTGAAGCAAGCTTAGTGAACAGTGACCTACTATCTGGAGGCAGCTATAGTGACAGTGGACCCTCTATCTGGAGCAAGCTATAGTGAACGTGGACCTGGCTATCTGAGGCAGCTATAGTGAACGTGGACCTGGCTATCTGAGGCAAGCTATAGTAACGTGACCTGGCTATCTGAGGCAAGCTATAGTGAACAGTGGACCTGGCTATCTGGAGGCAAGCTAAGTGAACGGTGGACCCTGCTATCTGAGGCAAGCTATAGTGAACGTGGACCCTGGCTATCTAGGAAGCATAGTGACGTGACCTGGCTACTGAGGCAAGTAGTGACGACCCGCTATCTGAGGCAGCTATAGTGAACGTGGACCCTGCTATCTGGAGGCAAGCTATAGTGAACGTGGACCCTGGCTATCTGGAGGCAAGCTATAGTGAACGGTGGACCCTGGCTATCTGGAGGCAGCTATAGTGAACGTGGACCCTGGCTATCTGGAGGCAAGCTATAGTGAACGTGGACCCTGCTATCTGAGGCAAGCTATAGTGAACGTGGACCTGCTATCTGGAGGCAGCTATAGTGACGTGGACCTGGCTATCTGGAGGCAAGCTATGTGAACGTGGACCCTGGCTATCTAGGCAAGCTATATGACGTGGACCCTGCATCTGGAGGCAAGCATAGTGAACGTGGACCCTGGCTATCTGGAGGCAAGCTATAGTGAACGTGGACCGCTATCTGGAGGCAGCTATAGTGAACGGTGGACCCTGCATCTGGAGGCAAGCTAAGGGCGGGACCTGGCTATCTGGCAAGCTATAGTGACGTGGACCCTGGCTATCTGAGGCAAGCTAATGAACGTGGACCCTCTATCTGAGCAAGCTATGTGAAGTGGACCCTGGCTATCTGGAGGCAAGCTATAGTGAACGGTGGACCTGGCTATCTGGAGGCAAGCTATAGTGAACGTGGACCTGGCTATCTGGAGGCAAGCTATAGTGAACAGTGGACCCTGGCTATCTGGAGGCAAGCTATAGTGAACGGTGACCTGGCTATCTGGAGGCAAGCTTATGAACGGTGGACCCTGGCTATCTGGAGGCAAGCTATAGTGAACAGTGGACCCTGGCTATCTGGAGGCAAGCTATAGTGAACGGTGGACCCTGGCTATCTGGAGGCAAGCTATAGTGAACGGTGGACCCTGGCTATCTGGAGGCAAGCTATAGTGAACGGTGGACCCTGGCTATCTGGAGGCAAGCTATAGTGAACGGTGGACCCTGGCTATCTGGAGGCAAGCTATAGTGAACGGTGGACCCTGGCTATCTGGAGGCAAGCTATAGTGAACGGTGGACCCTGGCTATCTGGAGGCAAGCTATAGTGAACGGTGGACCCTGGCTATCTGGAGGCATGCTATAGTGAACGGTGGACCCTGGCTATCTGTAGGCAAGTTATAGTGAACGGTGGACCCTGGCTATCTGGAGGCAAGTTATAGTGAACGGTGGACCCTGGCTATCTGGAGGCAAGTTATAGTGTACGGTGGACCCTGGCTATCTGAGGCAAGCTATAGTGAACGTGGACCCTGGCTATCTGGAGGCAAGCTATAGTGAACGGTGGACCCTGGCTATCTGGAGGCAAGCTATAGTGAACGGTGGACCCTGGCTATCTGGAGGCAAGCTATAGTGAACGGTGGACCCTGGCTATCTGGAGGCAAGCTATAGTGAACGGTGGACCCTGGCTATCTGGAGGCATGCAACAGTAATGGCTTTATTCTGAAGAAGTCTTAAAGGAAGGAAACGTATGGCCCTTTTTGTTTTTGTTTTGGTGAATCACTATAATTAGGATCTTTAAGTAGGAATCTCGATGGCCTGGATAGCTTCTGTGGTCTTTCAGATGTGAATTTATCCATCCTGAAGTCTTTGAGTGACATGCATTCATTATATTCATAGTTAACAACACCTACTGACTTTGGTGGTGTTTTCTCCTATATTCGACTGAAGAAACTTGTCATGCAGGAGAAATGTTTCGGCAATACAGATATCTAAGTGTCGAACATGTGATGAGTCTGGTTGGACCTTTACTCTCTTCTGATGAGGAGCCAAGTGTTGAGAAGTATGAGCAAGTCACTCGTCAATTCCACCTATGTTTGAGCTGTAAATTTTGATGACATTGTTGCAAGAGACCTCCTGAGAACTTTGCATGAAACAATAATAATGATGAAAGCAGAAGAAAGCATAATAATATCTTACTATCTCTCCACTTACTGACCAAGAGTCCATCAGCAGAACAGTCTATCAGCAGAACAGTGTTTCGCTCTTCATCTTGAACTGATTCATCCCCTTGTAATCCTGTAAAGACGGGTTATGCTCATTTCTACTCCAGGCATTCAAATTCAAATTCAAATTTTTATTTCTTTGCAAAGTTTACAATGTGTGACTGACATGTTATAAGGAGTCTATTTCCATGCATAGTTTACAATGTGTAATTACAATATTGATTTACAAGTGCAAAGAAAGTCACTATCATGTCCAGGCATCTCGATGCTAGTGAAGTTTTCAGCATAAATTGCTAACTTGTCTATATGTGCGAAGGTTTTAGTCAAAACAGTAACAAATTTAGGGTGAGATACATGCCCTGCTGCCCAGCTAAGAACTTAATTCCGTGTGCAGAAAGAGTTGAGAGCTCTATGGTGACTGATTAAGTCAAGTATGAAGCTATGTGTACTCGCTCTGTAAGAAAGTTGTCCCCCCAAATATCTAACAAAATATCGGTCAACGGTTTCTGGATGAAATGAACGACAGAAAACAAGTCTACGAAAATCTGATTGCCGAAAGGGAGTTAAAACTGGATCGGTTCTAAGTTGGCCGCCACTGATCCTGAACAGCAGAAGGGTGGTTGTAGTTTCCTTATTAATAAGAACAGAAAAATAATTTTTGAGTGTAACCTATGGTTTTAGGTGTCAAGGAATTCACTGGTGTCAATATAATTTCAGTCCGACTACTCACAACCTTAAATCAAAGATTGCGACCAACAATAGTGAATGAAGATAACAATACCAATAACTCCTATATTATTTCCTCTGTGAAGCAGTTTTTAAGGGTCAAATAATGAAAAAAAATTATTTTTGAGAATAACTGTATCAATATGTCTCAGAATAATGTATTTCAGAAAATATACTGGAGGATTCGGTGAAAAATCTTGCTAAATTAGTCATAATATTTTTTTAAATAATACTGAATAGAATAGTAAATTTTTTTATGTAACTTTCAGTTTAGCTCTCAAAAGTGTCCTCTGGTTCCTCCGAATGTTGTGTCACATTACGTAAGTTGACAGCATCCACACGCAGGAGTACGTGGAAGCCCCATACCTTCTGCTACTGTAATGAGGGGCACTGCTACCAGGTTCGCAATTACAAAGTACTATTTTAAGCAGTGTCAGGTGTACCATTCATAACAGACCTTAATGGTGCACTACGATTGTCTTCAAGTTTTCAACTCCAGTTCAAAGGATTAATATCACTCTCCATCCCTATCCAGATCATGATCTGAAAGTATATCCCGATACAATGAATTTTGGTGTGAGGAATACGTTCGGCCAAAATAAATAAGTTTGGGAGACGACTTTTTAAGTCAATATGTGGGGAATTAAGAGAGATTGTCTATCTGGGCGACCGCCACTTGCAACAAACAATCTCCCGGGGAGATGACCGACTAGTATAATTTTACCGCAGTCACTCCCTTGAGGCATGTGAGAAAACTTGAGTCACCATGGTCACGGAAATGACTCGCTTCGATAATTTCACACCCTCTGAACCCACTTACGCTCTAGACCAGTGTAAATAAATCTGAATAGATAATAATAATAATAATTATGGTATTGTTAATTTTAAGTGGACTGTATAGGTAATATTTGACTGTTTGGGGAGTAGTACAGAATACAATAGGTTAATATTTACTCACACTTTATCCGTGTCCTTGATGTTCACTGGAGATCCTTATCATTCCCACCGCAGACACATTATCTCAACATACCTACTGGCCAGATGGTAACTAAGACAACATGAATACTTACGGTGGGGAAGCTGCATTCTTGTCGATATACTTCGATAGATCTCGTGGTCTTGCTCGGTTGATATAGTTCTTCCGTCAAGATGATGGTATGGGTTGTCCCGCTGAGCCAAAGAAGATTAATTTCCTTGATCTCTCTTACGCCCATGGGACGGCGCGTTTACTTATTATGCGGTTGATCGGGAGTAGCGATTCATATCCTCTCGCTATTTCCCTTTATTACAGTTGATACATATAACTTTAATCACTATGTACACTATGGCTTAATGCCCCACTAGTTTATACACATTCACCGTCTCTATACCGAAATTCAGAGTCGATGAGTAAAGATGAAGTTAATCATCCCTTCCATATCCAACATGGCGGTCCTGGGATGGCGTCCCTGTCCGCGCTGCCATACGCTACACCTTCCACTTCCAATTATTTATAAATCTGCTTCACTGGACTCAACGTCCCACCGTATCCGTTAATTATATTCACATCACTTCTACTATTAAAATCACCCAGAATCAGGGTTTGTGACCGTATCTTGTTGTATCGTCGCATCACTAGAGCCCGAATTAGGCCTAAATCTCGATACCCCATTAAGCCGGGGTCACACATTATTTCACCAAATTGTCGTCCGAATATTGGGCTTTCCGGACCGAATGTCCCACGATTACGCGTCACACACTTTGATGTCACTTCATATTACGAAGTGAAGCCATTAAGTCCGGTCTGGCTGACGCAATCGCCCAATTCTTGAAAGCATTCCGCCCCGATATCTTGGGCCTAGGCGTCTCCACACGTGACTGCCCGCCCTCTGCCCTCGCTGCCGCCTCCCCTCAAATCCCCCCTCCTCGTACTCACGCGATGGTTTGGATGGTTCTAATCTCATGTCCACATAACGTTAAACCACCAGCAGCACATTAAAGATATCTCTTCATATTGGAAAGTTTATCAATTACAACTTTCGGAAAATACCAATATTTTCCACACAATAAGTCATAACGCAAGACTGCCAGAGAACATGTGCTCTTCCACCAAACATAACAGCCATCTCTTGCCTGATCAAGTTTTCTGTGACAGTGCGGTTCCTGCCTGGTAAAGTAAACATATTAGCACAGGACTGGAGGACCGGATCACCTTTCCCGAGTCTTCGGAAGACTTATTTCTTTTCCACACCATAAGTGCGGAACGTTGAATCGAATCCTGTGAAGGGATGAAGAAATAACTGTGGACACAATTCACTGTAAAGAACAAGCTTTCGGAATAACTCCTGGCTGACTTTGCGATTTAAAATACAGTGGTCTGCTATCTAATAATGAGCAATGGAGAAGAAGAATTAAAGAATCATTGTCCTTTGCAATCAGTCACCCTATCAGGCAACAATCATTCCACTGTCAAAGTCATTTAGATCACATTTCTTCCCCATTCTGATGTTTGATCTAAACATTAATCGAACCTCTTGACTATGTCTACATGTTGTAGGAAGTGAGGTGCTGCCACTTCATTATCTGATTAGGTGTTTGTATTTACGAGCACGTGTTTATTGACTGTATATGTAGATATAAACATTAAGGACAGTTCTGAAACACTAACAACAAATATTTATCACATCCTAATATTGGTATGACTCGAGGGGCAGATCTATCTTGCTACATCACAGAAAATAACAACAAGTCCAATATAATCTTGATAAATTTAGCGTGACGCAGCATGCGGCATTTCACCATACAATGAGCTGTGTCTATCTCTGGACCAATTCAGGTGATGCACCAGCACTGCTAGACCAATTTGTGATGGTGCGATGACAGATTGCGGTCTCCTGCTTCTACTATGAATTGTCAAAAACTGATTACGTACTTTAATTAAGGGGCCTCTAAAGCCGCGCGCCCCGCGAGAGAGGGGAAAAAAAACAATATTCGAAAAAAAATCGAAAATTGAGTTAACCATATTGAAAAATAGAGTAACTCTCTGGCTACACAATGGTACAAGAATCATTGTTCTACACTGATGGATCTAAACAGGAGTCTTCTGGCAGGGCTGCATCTGCTCTGGTTGCCACCTCCCTAGTTAAGAACAATAATAATTTTTTTGAACTAGGCATAAGAATTAACAACTGGACATCTACACTGCAAACTGAATTGTTTGCAATCCTAATGGCACTAAAGCTAACTTATGACACTGAGCTTGACTCTATCATCATTACTGATTCTATGTCATCATTGAAGGCTCTTGACTCATAATGACTCTAACAGCATGCTCATTGCAGAAGCCAGGTATAGATACTCAAAATTCCGGGACAAAGGAATTAATGTACAATTGCTATGGATTCCATCACACATTGGATTACTCCTTCATGATAAAGTTGATATGTTAGCCAAGAAGAGCACCCATAAGGAGAATGTAGAATATAACTGGTATATCTGTGTCTAGCATTTGGAATAATATTAGGAGAGAAATAAATAATGAAAATGATAGCTATAGGAATGCAGTTAGAAGCCTGAGTAGATCTATAACCCACTATGATAACATGAACGTAGATAAGTATGTTTATGGAGCAACTTGCAATGTGAACAGACTGACTGATGTTGTAGTGGCCAGGCTTCGGCTTGGCTACAAGTACTTCTGGCAGTTTGGGAGACACACAGATGATGATCAAACTAAATGCAAATTATGTGATCAGGCATATGGTCACTGTCTTGAACACTATGTGCTTAATTGTGCACTTATTGAGGAATATAGAGATAGACAGTATAATAACCTATGTGACATGTCAAGATATCTTATTCATGAAATAAGATACCAATTGTGGAAAATATTGGGTATTTTCCCGAAAGGTTATACTCGATAGCCTTTCTAATGTGAATATTCTTAATGTGTGGCTGTTGGTTCGTATTTTTCTTGAGATGAGGAAAGAACCATCGCGACGGTGGCTTGGGTACGCGGTACTGGGTCATACGAGGTTAGTCGCGCTTGTGGGATAAAGGTGAATGGAGGTGAACGATGGGTGGGCTCTGGATATAATGGAGATGGAAATCGGCGTTTACTACGACCAAATCGCGGTTAATGGTCTCTCTTCACAATAGTGAATGTTGTGAATATTCGCCGGGCATAATGTGGGACATTAAGTCCAAGAAACTATAATAATAGAGTGATAATGTGTTAAACAGTGAGCGACGCCGTCATGGCGGTGTTGATGGCGGTGTTGATGGCAGAAATGTGCGTCGCTTCGATCAGCGTTCATCTTACACAATTATTAATGGATCAACTTCTAACGAGAGTAAATTAACGGGACATTAAACCGACGTGTGAATAGTGTGTAAAGTGTTGCATATAAACTCTACTGAAAGGGTATAGTGAGAGGATATGAATCACTATCCCGACCAACCACGTTAAATAACGCCCGGTCTCGTGGGCGTAAGAGAGTTCAAGGGATCAATCTTCTCTCGACTCATCGGGACAACCACCAACATCATCGTCTTGCCGGAAGAATAATCTACCGAGCAGGACCACGAGATCCGTCGAAGAATAGCGACAAGAATGTTGTTTCTTCCCCACTGTAAGTACTCTTGTTATCTTAGCAACCGTCTGGCCAGTAGGTATGTTGGGATAATGTGGGTTTACGGTGGGAATGATAATGACGGGATCTTCAAGTGAACAACAATGGCACGGATAAAGGGTGAGTGATATTAAGTTGTACTCTTTCCTCCTTCTCCCCCAAACAGTCAGACATTAACCCATACAGTCCACAAAATTTAACAATACCGTAACCATTGGTGTTACTCATTCTTAATAAACTGGTCAAGGATAGATGTGGATTTAGAGTGAGAATATCGAAGGGTCCCCTTAAATGTGACCAGGAGTGGGGCAAGTTTTCTCACACGCCTCAACGGGGGTAACCGCGGTAAAATTATACTAGTCGGTCCACTCCCCGGGAGATTATTTTGTTGTAAGTGGCGGTGAAGCCCAGACAGGTAATCTCTTAATTCCCCACATCGCCCGTTGGTCCTTCCTGAACCGGAGGTGATTAGTGAATTAATCATTATTGAATTAATTATTTAATAATTAAGTGACTGATTGTAGAAAGTGAGTATAGAGTACACAGATTAATTAATTGTGGGGTGAATTGTAATAATTAGTCCAATTAATTGCTAGCCCAGACGTGGCTACGATTTGTGCAAAAGTAAGGTTTGATAATCACCTTTATAAACAATTTATTTAATTTGTGACATCAGTGGTTATTAATCCTATAACCATGGCTGGACCCGATGAAACTGCTGGGAGTGTCAAGCCCAGGGATCTTAAAGCAAAGAAAGCCTCGTTACAAGCTCGTAAGGGTCATGTTACAAAGGCACTCAATAAGTGCATGGAGTTCATGGATCAAGATACAATGGACCCCGATGAATTAAAATTGTATTTACACTCCTTAGATAGTAAATATGAGTCATACAAGTTGTGGTTTAAGGAATATGAAAAGGACCTTATGGAGAATTGTACAGATAATGATGAAATAGAAACACTGTTTGAGCAATATTATGAAGTGGAGGAACATATTCTGTCCTGTAAAACTAGGGCTTTGCACAGTACAAAGAGTGTAAATAACTTAGTGGGCCAGCCTCGCACAGTAAATAAGATGTCCCTCCCCAAACTCCCAGAGGTACAATTGCTGTCGTTCCAGCCAGGAGACAGCTGGGAGGAATTTTGGTCCATTTTTAAGGCAATGGTACATGATAGGAATGATCTTGAACCTGTTAATAAGTTGATTTATTTAAAGGGACAATTGAGGGGAGATGCCCTCATTCTCATTCAGGCCTTCCCCAATATAAACGACTCTTATACAGAAGCTGTTAGTCTGTTAAAGAGTACCTATGGTAATACGGAACAGCGTAGACTGGATCTAATAACTGCGCTGGTTAAATTGAAAACTCCAGAGCACAACTATAAAAGCTTGCAACAATTTCGGATTAAACTAGAGAGCACCCTCAAAATCTTGAGTAATAAACATAATCTGGAGGCATCAGATTGGTTATTGAGTGGGATGATACAACCTCAATTGAACCATAAGACGATAGAGTGGTTGTCTAACAAGTATCATAAAGGTTACTTTGGGTTGGAGGAAATAAGGATAGGTTTGCAAGAATTAATTGTTCAGTTGCAAACTAGCCAGCCCCCCACCTTTAAGAATACCGGTCATAGTGACGTCGAGTCATCAACTAAGTTCCACAAAGGGAAAAATTATCCCAATGGTAATAGTTACAACCCGACCACTAAAAAGGGTTATGTTGGCACATATCAAGTGACCGGGACCAGTAATAGTGGTACGTCACAACAAGACAGAAAGAATAAACACCCCAATAAGGGTAACCCGGGGGGTAAGCTGTCGAGCCAAGAGAAGAGAGACTGTCTCTTCTGTAATGAAACCCATCTCTCTAAACTTTGCGTTACCTACAATTCTTGGGAGGCGAAAGTGAAGAGATTGGATGAACTGGACCGGTGTATTCGATGTCTTGGTAATCATAATGTGAGGGATTGCCAGACCAAACTGAATACTTGTCACCAATGCAATAATGGCAGGCACCACATAGTGATGTGTAAGAGCGGGTGTAATCCTAGTAATGGTAAGGATAATCACCCCGACACTACAGTGGCGCACGTAAAACTTGCAGCTAACGTTCGTAATGGTTTAGCTGAAGTAGCACTACCTGTGTTGGATATGACAGTTAAAGGTAAATGGCGTAAATCCAAGACCGTAACAGCGTTGTTAGATCAGGGATCACAACGTACTTTCATAAAGCGCAGTTGCCTTAATGGGATGAAAGTACGAAGGGGGGATCCTACCACATTAAAATTGTCGGGTTTTCTCTCAGATAAAAGGGCCCAGTCATATGACACGGTTTATATAAACGTCGGTCTGGGCAGAGAGAAGACCCAAGTTAATGCAGTAGTCGTGGATAGACTACCGGAGAAGATCTCCACTGTGGGTCTTAATGCCACCACGCAGAGACTCTCACAGAATAATGTGAAACTGGCACCCTCAGTAGTCAATAATGACTCTGTGGGACCAATAGGAGTATTAATAGGCAGCGACTATTATGCAGCCTTTGTGAAGGGTATGACGAAGAGATGCGGTGTCACTCTTCTCAACACTAGTGCAGGCCATGTAATTTATGGCAGGCTTCCTCGCAGTAATGAATGACTGGAGGAAGCCGTAAATGCAGTCACTGTGTGTCTTACTCATGAAACGTCACCCCAGTGTACATATTCTTCAATAGAGAATGCTGTTGAACCAGTGCACAAATTGTGGGAACTGGACAGTATTGGGATTAATGTAAATGAAGAAAGTCCAGATGATTCCTTCACTCAGGAACAATACCTGAAGGATGTTAAATTCGAGTCTGGACAATACTGGGTGCGACTCCCATGGAAGCTAAACCATCCGGAACTACCCACTAATTACCGGATGGCGTATGGTCAGTTAAAGGCCCAGCTCCACGAATTGAGTAAGACACCAGAATTGCTGACTGCTTATAATGGGATCATTAATGAACAGTTAATTAACCAGTTCATAGAGGAGGTACCCCCTGAGCAAGCCAATATTCATGGCCACTACTTACCTCATCACGGAGTGAAGAAGGATTCGAAAACCACTCCTTTGAGGATCGTGTTTAATTGTAGTGCCAGGGGTAATAAAAATGTACCTAGTTTGAATGACTGTTTAATGACAGGTCCGTCGCTGACGGAGAAATTGGGAGATGTGTTGTTGAATTTCAGAGTTAATAATTATGCCTTTACGGCAGATATAAGTAAAGCTTTCCTGAGAGTGGGATTGCAAGAAACGGATCGGGATTACACAAGATTTCTGTGGCCAGAGGATCCTAGCAATCCACTTAGTCCGCTGAAAACCTTCAGATTCAGAAGTGTCTTATTCGGGGCTACTTCTAGTCCGTTCTTACTTCAGGCGACGATAAATGCGCATCTTAAACGTACAGGTGGTCCACTGAGTGAAATAATGAGTAAACAATTCTATGTGGACAATTTCCTGGGTGTGACGTCAACTGAAGAGGAGCTAATGAAGATATATGAAGGGGCTAATGACATAATGCAAGGTGCAAATATGCCTCTCAGGGAGTGGAACAGTAATTCGTCCAGGTTAAAGGACCGAATAAATAAAGACAATCCCGGAGATGGAGTATCTGGGTGTAGCAATGTATTGGGACTGACTTGGGATACTGAGAGAGACTTGATATCGTTAAAGCCTAATAATTATAGTATGCCCAATAAATTAACTAAGAGAGTCCTACTTGCTGAAATTTCAAAATGTTTCGATCCACTAGGCTTAGTGGCGCCTCTTACAATCCGAGGGAAATTGTTGGTACAAGAGGCATGGAAGCAGAATTGTGCTTGGGATGAAACCCTACCTGAGGAATTCGTTAACAGGTGGGAAGAATTAATTGGTGATTACGAGAAAATTCCAATGTTGGAGTTCCCGCGCCGGTGGCAGTTCAAGAAGGGAATCATATACTCACATTTTTTGCGATGCTTCTAAATTGGCGTATGGAGCAGTCGCTTATTTTCAATGTGATAAAGATATTTCTCTTGTCATGTCTAAAGCTAAAGTGGCTCCAATTAAATTACGTACCTTACCTCAGTTGGAATTAACCGCCATTTATGTGGGTGTCAAATTAGCTGATTATATACGGAGTAAATTGCCGGAGATAAATATTAGCGACACCATAATTTGGTCTGATAATGAGGTATCCTTGCAGTGGATCCGCAACGGAACCAGCAAGATTATATTCGTGCAAAATAGAGTCGCAGAAATTAACCAGATGCAAGAGAAATATGACAGTTTGGGTCAACATAAGTTAACTTTTAACCATATTCCCGGGCGGAGAACCCAGCTGATTTCTTGTCTCGTGGGTTGACTTATGTAAAATTTGTGAAGACTTTATCATGGTTTAAGGGACCCAGTTGGTTGGTGGATAAAATTAACTGGCCTGTTCAAAAGGCGCATATTGCTCCGGTGGAAACTACTGTGAACACGGCTCCAGTCCTCGGTCCCTCCTTAGCCATTGATATAAATAGATACTCATCCTTCCCAAAATTGATTAATGTCACGAAGTTGGTGTTTAAATTCATAAACAAGATGAATATCCCGTATGATTTTCCCTCATCCCCTGAAATACTGGGTACAGAGAGTACAAGGAGAAATCTATGGAGAGGAGATTAAATTGCTAAGGGATGGAAAACTTGGGAAGGGTTCAATAATAGAGAAATTGGGGCTATACTTGGAGGATGACGTAATCAAGTGCAGAGGTAGATTGCAAAATGCTGAATTGGGTGAATATACTAAACACCCTATCTTGCTGCCCAAGACTCATCATCTGACAACTTTAATTGTATTGAATGCCCATAAAAATGTGATGCATGGTGGAGTACAAGATACCTTAAATTGTATTAGGGAAACTTTCTGGATCCCTCAAGGACGACAGAGTGTGAAACGAGTCATCAAGACATGTGTAGAGTGCCGTCGAGTGGATGCCAGAACCTATATGTATCCAGGACCTCCACCATTGCCCAAGGAACGAGTGCAGTTAATAAAGCCATTTGATGTAACCGGTGTAGATTACAGTGGTCCCATCATTTTAACGGGTACTGCAGATGGTGTTCCTTTAAAGGTGTACGTGTGTCTATTCACTTGTACCGCTACAAGGGCAGTACACTTAGAAGTGGCACAGGATTTGTCTGCAGAACAGTTCATACAGCTGTTTCGTAAATTTGCAGCTAGGAGATCCTGTCCGAGACTCATGATTTCAGATAATGCCACTAACTTTGTAGCGGAGCACAACATTTGAGGGAATTAAATGAGAGTAATGAAGTACAGTCTCTGTTAAATCAGCGAGGGTGTGGCTGGAAGTTTATAGCTCCCAGGGCCCCTTGGCAAGGGGGATTGTATGAAAGACTGATAGGTACAGTGAAGAGGTGTCTGCGTAAAGTACTACACCGGAAACGAATTAACTTGGAGGAGTTCCGGGCAGTATTAGTGGAGGCAGAGAATCGGATAAATAATCGTCCTCTCTCGTACATAATTGATACTCCGTCCACTTGATATGTGGACGGAAACTAGAAGCTGCACCTATCTATAGAGATAATCCTGAGGAAATTGATGAAGATTATAATAATGTGACAGTATTAAGTGATAAATTTAAGATGTTAAATAAAGTAATTAATCACTGGTCTAATGTGTGGCGTAAAGAGTATCTCCTTACACTACGTGAACATTTTTATGGTGCGTCAGAAGCGGCTAATCGACAGAATATTCAACCGGGTGACATTGTGTTAATTGATACTGAGCAACCTCGAACATTGTGGCCTCTGGGTAAGGTAGTAACATTGTATCCAGACGCTCAGGGTGTTGTCAGGAATGTCAAAGTGTTGTGTCGAGGCCAAGAGAGTTTACGTACCATTAATAAGTTAATCCCCTTAGAATTAAAGGGAGTTCTATCAACTGTGAACGAAACCCTAAGGGAAAGTGACACGAGTGATGTTGAAGACGACACAGACCAGGGGATACCAGAGACAGAAAGTGTGGTTCGGCCTACCAGGAAGACAGCTGTTCAGTCCCGGGCGGGCTGGAAACTCCTGTTGCAAACTGACTCGATTTGAATCGTCTAACAACGAACTCTGCCCGGCCGCAGTGTGGAAAATATTGGTATTTTCCCGAAAGGTTATACTGATAGCCTTTCTAATGTGAATATTCTTAATGTGTGGCTGTTGGTTCGTATTTTTCTTGAGATGAGGAAAGAACCATCGCGACGGTGGCTTGGGTACGCGGTACTGGGTCATACGAGGTAGTCGCGCTCGTGGGATAAAGGTGAATGGAGGTGAACGATGGGTGGGCTCTGGATATAATGGAGATGGAAATCGGCGTTTACTACGACCAAATCGCGGTTAATGGTCTCTCTTCACAATAGTGAATGTTGTGAATATTCGCCGGGCATAATGTGGGACATTAAGTCCAAGAAACTATAATAATAGAGTGATAATGTGTTAAACAGTGAGCGACGCCGTCATGGCGGTGTTGATGGCGGAAATGTGCGTCGCTTCGATCAGCGTTCATCTTACACAATTATTAATGGATCAACTTCTAACGAGAGTAAATTAACGGGACATTAAACCGACGTGTGAATAGTGTGTAAAGTGTTGCGTATAAACTCTACTGAAAGGGTATAGTGAGAGGATATGAATCACTACCCCGACCAACCACGTTAAATAACGCCCGGTCTCGTGGGCGTAAGAGAGTTCAAGGGATCAATCTTCTCTCGACTCATCGGGACAACCACCAACATCATCGTCTTGCCGGAAGAATAATCTACCGAGCAGGACCACGAGATCCGTCGAAGAATAGCGACAAGAATGTTGTTTCTTACCCACTGTAAGTAATTTTGTTATCTTAGCAACCGTCTGGCCAGTAGGTATGTTATATCAAAATTACACCTATTTTCAACACCTTCATAGTTACTTTCTGGAAAATCCATACTTTAAATTTGTCCAATCAAGTTATCTTATATTTATTCTTCACTGGATCCATGCAAGTCCCTATGGTTTTCAAATAACCGTCACTCATCTTACATTTACACAGAATTTTCATAAGGCAAAGAATAAAAAAAAATAGACATCCTTTCATTAAAATTTAGTGATAAATGGGGGCTTTTTCTTTCAAATACTTTTTAACTTTAAATTTTTTCCCTTTATCCCCTTGAAACATGTACATGTCCATGGTCATTTTTCGTTTTGATTACAAACTGTCATAGAAGAGCCAAGCAAAAAAAATAATCCCCCCGCTGCCACCAGTGAAAGGGGGCAATACCACCCCAGCCCCACCCTGGGGTCGACAAAACACCAGACGATGCCATATTGTCTATTCCCCCGGTAGAGACTTGGAAAGGATAAAAAAATATGGGAATATAGAGATCAAAAAAAAGGGGGAAAGTTACTAGAATATGGGGAGAATAGATTTTTTTGGGTCATTCTTTTGGGGGGTATGCTGCCACCACCTGCTTTTTTAATAGTGGAAGGGATAAAAAAAATTTATAGTCATAGGAGAAGGGAGAAAAAAAAGGAGTTTGGGTTAGAGCAGGAGAAAACCCAGTGAGAAATAATACAGGATAGTTAAAAAAGATAGGGGTCCTGATAAGTACTGGCTCTTGGGGGAGCATGGCCTGAAAACACGAGCAGTAGGCACCTTATCAGGGCTTGACTCCCACTAAAAATGATAAAATCAATAGGTTATTTAATTTAGTCTCTGACACATGGACCTTGTATACATGGCTCAAAGGTGGAAGTAAAACATACCCAGAAAAAAACCACTTACAATTTAATAAAACATTACCAGGGTACAGAAAGTGTTGGCAAAAAAACAATTGTAATAGCAAATACTTAATTTTGTAGAAATTTGTTTTCTGATGTTAACACTCCCCCCCACATAAACTTTTCCATACTGAGATTTACATTTCCTTGATACATTCCTGCCTAGGATGCCCTGAGACCTTTCCCCCTCCCAGATTACAAGTCTGGTCTGATCCTCCCGGGCTATAGTGTTCAAGGTCTCTAGCCTTTTATTTTCCTTTTTCCTCAGGTATCTTTTCCCCGGTTTAAAACCCCTCCTACTTTGAGGCATCTCTTTGGGGGTGCCTGGGGTTTCTGCCAAGACTTGTTAAACAGTATAATTAATATGAGAAGTTGAAAAGGGGTTCTTAAGCTGACAAAGGTGTAGAGTGGGCATGGGAACTCTCCCGTGTTCCCTCCCTTGTTTTGAATCCCAAATCCCTCTCATGTACACAAACTCTTTCCCAAAATTTTAACACGAAAGGGCAACTTGCCCTATAAACCTTATTTCTACCACAATAATTATTACAATGAATATAATACTAGAAAAAAATCAAAACACAAAGAAAATTAATGTTATACACTATATTACAGATTTTAAAAAAAATTTTAAAAAAAAATATTGGAACATACAATAACAGGCAACAGAATGCGAAGATAATCACAGTTCAAAAAACATTTCTTGAGTTAATTAACAGCATTTATTTCTTTCCCCTGAGTTTCAGAACTATGCACATGGTAAATAGATAAGGATATAGACAAGAAATATAAGTGAGGAAGTCAGAAATTTTCACAACTAATATTTATCACACTAATAAATAATGCTTGAGGGGCTGATTTTTCCCCA
>WNWK01015103.1:0-40000 GCA_009830355.1 Cherax destructor
TCGGCCGATCACCAAGGCACAGAGCCCAAAAAAGAAAAACTTTCATCATTTCACTCCATCACTGTTTTCCAGAGGGGTGCTTTACACTACAGTTATAAAACTGCAACATTAACACCCCTTTCGAGTGCTGACACTGTACTTCCCATCTCCAGGACTCAAGTCCGGCCGCCGGTTTCCTGAACCCCTTTCAAAATGTTACTTTGCTCACCCCAACAGCACGTCAAGTATTAAAACCATTTGTCTCCATTCACCCATCAAATATGTCACGCACGCTTGCTGGAAGTCCAACCCCCTCGCACAAAAAACCCCTTTTCCCCCCCCCTTTCCCAAACCCTTTTCCCCAGGCCGACCCTACCCCCCCCTTTCCCCCCTCCACTACAGATTTATACACTCGAAGTACCCTGTTTGCCATTTTCACATGTCCGAACCACCTCAACAACCCCCCCCTCAGCCCTCGGGATAATAGTTTTGGGTAATCCCCACTTCCTTTTCCCCCTGAATTCTGCATTATATTCACCCATACATTGACCCGACATGACATCCCACTCCCCTCCAGCCTTCCCTCGTTGCAACATTCATCCCCCATGCTTCACACCCATTTAAGAGGTTGATAATATATTTCTACATTCCCTTTACTTCCATGGACAAAGTTCTTTGTCTCCACAGACTCGAAGGCATACCCACCCTTTCCCCTCATAAATTCTATGATTCCCCCATCCTTCATAGACCCATCTGCTGACATGTCCACTCCTAAATATCTGAATACTTCCCCTCCATACTCTCCCTCCAATCTGATATCCAATTTTTGTCACCAAAATTTTTTTGTACCCTTTTCACCTTACTTTCCAAACACTTTTAATTTTTTTTTTACATACCCTATCACAGAGTCATTTAATGCTCAGAACTAAAAATGCCTAAAGATTTTAATTTTTTAGCAGTAAAGATCGAGAATCAAAACCTGGTCATGTGGTTTTATACAAGCCCCCGGGTGAACGTCCCAAAAATTCCAGGGAAAAGCCCGAAAAAGACCAATGTTAAAACCTTTTCCCGCCCCCCCCAAAATTGGGTTTTATTAACCAAAACCAAAAGGAGGAATATCGCAAAAATGGGTGCAAAATAACACCATTAGGCAGCTCAGATGAAAACTCGACACACACGAGCTTTTTAAAACTCTGCACCAAATTCACCTTAAACCAGCAAATAATAGAGCCTACAAGATTGAAATACACTGACCTCACCTTCACTAACAATGATGATCTGATACGAAAAGTCATCATATCAAAAAAGAAAATTCAGATCAAACATAATAGAGGTGGGGCCAAGTAAAAACCCAAAACCTAAATGATATAAACAAGATAGCCTAAGCATCACGGGTCCTAACCTATGTCTAGAACAAAATTTAAACCCGTGGCACTGAGGTGCCTTAAGAATAAAACAAAGATTATCAATTTAGTGTTTTTTTGAATCCTGAACTCTCCCATGTTACTACACTAGTAACTGGGGCATTCGTCGCCCAGCCTCGCCGCAGGGTTTTGGGCGGCCTCTGGGGTGACAACAGAGACCTTTGGGTATTTTTACACAAAATGGGACGGCGTTCAGACGGAGGGTAAACACATGTTTGGAGTTGGTGGCTGTGTACCCCTTTGACGGCAGCTGTTATCTTGCCCCCCCCTTCTACGGGCGTTTTGGATTAGTAATGAAGACACTTTTATTGCGCCAATGGGAGTACAAGAATTTTGTGAAACTGTCGTCCACCGGGTTTATGAGAGGTTGGGAGAAAAATGAGGGAAAAAGCAGCCTATCAATGCTACCTTGAAGTGAAACTCAAAGATGTTTCTAACACTATACATATGTCAAAATTCGTAATTTGCCGTTCGAAGCGGATAAAACAAGACACCCGGGCATGTTTTCTGATTATGGAGTCACCCCAAATTCCCAACGAGGGGACGAGGGGACAAAGGGAAAATCTATGGGGGACCCCCGGGAAGGTTCCTTTACCCTCAAGATGCCCCCTGAAGCGGGCCAAAACCGTCTTTTGTGGTCTTGGAAGAGTTTAGAACTCAATTTTAAGTGACCTAGAGGTCAAAGACGGACAGGGAAATTTGGGGTTCCTTTAAATGGACATATTGCTGCAGGGGGACGGGAAAGGGGGGACAGCAATATGGACAAGGAAGGGTGGTGAATGTTAGGGAAGTGGAGCCACTTACGGGTTGAGGAAGTGGTAGTGGGCGCCCAAAGGCACATGGAGGAGATTGTAAAAGGCCCGGAGGAAAATTGTCGAAATTTCCCAACTGTGCGAGGACACAGGGTGCGGGAGACAGCAGTACAGAGGAGTGCGATTTGGAAGATGCTGCATTACCGGAAAGGGGGTTTTTTGGGTTTACCCCCAGGAGGGGGAGTTTTGGAAGCCAGTGAGGCTGCAGTAAAGTTAATGGGTGCTGGGGGGGGGTGTTGGGTGAGGGGGCTGAGTCCAGCTTTTTGGGATAAAACAGGGGGGCAGGAAACAGTGCACAGGGAGGGATAGTGGGTCAAACAGGAATTTCCCTTTTGGAATCACGGAAGCGATCCATCTAGTGTCAGATGATGAAGTCCTGAGCCCGGGCCAAAAGTCGGGCAAGAAGATATGGGTGGAGGCACCACAAACGGGACAAGGGGGGCAGAGGGCAAAAAAGGTAAAGGGTGTGCAGGAAACGGGTGGTTCGGGAACCCCAGAAAGCACGAAGCAGAAAGTAGGAAAAAAAAAGGAAAACCCCCTCTATCTTATTCAAGTGTATCCCCTTTTAACTGAATTTTCTTAAAGGGCCCGAGGTTAAGGGGGAAAATGGGTTGAGGTGATTTTATGACCGGCTGGGGTGGAAAAGGCCCAAGGACAAAAACCCCAGGATGGTAGAGATTTGTTGTTGCGGGAAAAAGGTATGCTTAGCCTGGGGAAGCCAAGGGGGAGAGTGAGGGAGTCCAGCCCCTTTCAGTTGTTGACGGGGGAGGAGGGAGGGGGGGAGGATAGTCAGAGTTCATGGGGTAGGGGGGTGAGAGTTACTTTATGGGAGTATATTTTGGCCAGTTTAAAGAAATAAACGGATTAAGGAGGATTTTGTGAGGGATCATTTAGTTTATTTCAGGGGAGGTTTAGCTGGGGGAGATAATTGGGGGCGACGGGAAACTGTGAAATTTAGGAAGAAGGATGTCGAACCCCGTGAAGTTTTTCTTAAGTATTTTGAGGGATGTGTTGGGGAGTGCGGGGATGGCAGTGGTGGGGGGGGGGTGGGGTGTGGATCATACCTTTTGTCCGGGGGGGGTTTACGCTGCCCCTTGGACAGAGTTTATGTGTCAGGGGTGGCAACGGTGGGGAGATTGGGGTAGACGTGGGCTTTTCAGATCATGGGGGTGATTGGTGGAGGGGGGATGGAGGGAAGGGGTGAAATGGACCCCGGTTATTGGAAACTAAAGAAGCTTTTGAGGGTGGGGAGGGAAGGGACCCCTTTTGAAGAATTTGGGAAAAAAGAAGGGACAAAGGGAAGCTGGAAAAAGATGTACAAAAATGGTGGGAGCAATGGCAAACCCGGGGAAATTAGAGACTTTTATAAGGGGGGGAAGAGGGGAAAAAGCAATGGAAATATGGTTTCCAGAAGTATTTGGGGGGGCTGCTTGAGTTTTGTTATGAGAGAGGAAGGAGCACACAGGGGGAAAAGGGTTGGGAGTTATAAAGGGGCAGTTGCAGAGATAAAAAACGAGCGGTTCAATGGGGATACTTTTGGTTTTGGACGATGTCTTGGGGGCGAAAACCTTGACAACTGTTTTGGGTTTTTTGGCGAGGAGGCCAGGTATGACGGTGATGGGGCTGGAGGTAGATGAGGATGTGGAAGGATAGGGTCCGGGGACAGAAGATGAGATGACGGGAGGCTATGGGGCCTATTTTTGGGCCCAGAGGCTTAAGCCAATACTTGCAAAAGGGTGTGGGTGGAGGAGGGGAGAAGGGAGTCATTGAGATATTTATACGACAGGTGTTGGGGGGAGAAGATAGGACCGCCCAGGGAAAGGGGGGTAATGAAGAAGAGGTGGGCGGGGCTGTAAAAAGCATGAGTTTGGGGAAAAAGCCCGGGTCGGGATGGATACCAAAACCACTTTTATATGGAGCACTTTTAAAAGAGAGGGGTCTGGTACGATTAATGAATTGTATGAAAGAGATTTTTTGGGGGAAAAACCCTAAACGACGGGGGTTATAGTTTTAAAGTTAAAAAGAGGGAGGCAGGGAAATCAATTAGTGATTATAGGGGTTTGCCCAAAGAGGGGCTGACTAAAAATTTTTTTCTAAGGTGCTGGGGAATGGGATGAAGGGGGTTTTTAGAGAGGGTGATTGAGGCTGGGCAATATGGTATACCTGGACGGAGTATGAATAAAAAATTTTTAAGGATACGGACTTCATTGAAAACAGTATGGGGGGGGTGTGCTTTTTAGGGGTTGGAAGGGCGTATGATAGTGTTGACAGAGAAAGTTGGATGATAATGAGAAAGCAAGGTTTTGGGGATGAGATAGTTTAATGGGCTAAGTTGTTGTATAAGGGTGCGAGTGTGAGGGTACAAGTAAATGGTTTGTGGGTAGGGGAAAGGGAATGGAGAAGGGTTTTGGGGGGGTGCCCCTTGTCGCAGATCCTTTTTGCTGCTTGCAGAACCCGCTGTACAGCCTGATTGAGGTGGGAGTAGGGAGGGAAAAGAGGTTCCCGGAGCATGGGTTTGGAAGGGGGTATTTTGGGTGACACAACTGTGTTGGTCGGGGGGGGAGGAGGGTCTAAGAAAAGTACCCATTCTTGGGATTTTTCAAGGGGACGGGGTTTTGCCATTTTACTACTAAGTCTAAGCTGTTGGAGGTGGGTTCATGGGGGGGGGTGGCATGGGGAAGAGTTTTGGGTGGACCCGTCGTAGGGAGGGAAAGATCTGTGGTGTTTTTTTTATGGAAGATGTCTGTGAGGCTCGAGAGTGAATGCTGAGGAGGTTGTTGGGGAGCTTTTAAAGGGGGATGGGAGGGTGGGGAACGGGGGGAAATTCAGCAAAAGGGGGGTATGGTTAATACATTAGTGTATGGGGGTTATGGTATGTTGGGGGGTTTTTCCTGTGTTGAGTGGGGGTGTGCTAGAATTGGGAAAAAAAGGGTTTTTAGATTTGTGTGGGGTTTTGGGAAAACCCCTTTTAAAAAAGGAGGTTGTTTACAAGGGGGGGGTTTGGGGGGCTGGGGTTTATAAACATTAGGGGGTCATCTTATGGGCATGTATGTAAAGTATTGCTTCCTTCGGAAAAGGGGGGGCCGGGGGAAAAAGGGTGGAAAGGGTTATGAATGAATTGACATGGGTGGTGGAGGGGAAGGACTTTTTTGAAGTGTGGTGATATGTTTAAATATTTTTTGGGAGTGAGGGACCCTTTGGGGTGTTACAGCAAGGGCAATGGGGAGGGTTGGGGAGGGTGCTGATGTGGGGAGGGGAGGCAGTGTTCCCCCATATAACTGAGGGTTTTGGGGTGGGTTGGGGGTTTTGGGGTGAAGACGAGGGTGAGAGAGGTGGAAAAAGGTTTTTGCATGGGGTAGTTGCATCAAGGGCAGTCATATAAAATGGGGTTTGGGAGTGACGATTTGGATAGGTGTGGTGGGGGGAGGGTTAAATGCATACCCCTGTTTTATATTTTTTTGGGAAAACTTAGGGAGACTTAGGGAATTTGGGTTTGGGGGGTGATCTGTCTGATGGGGAGGAGGAATAAATGCTTTGAGGGTGCTGAGTTTTGAATTGGTGGGGGGATGAGGATGTGGAGGGCACCATGGTTTTGGGAAAATTTATTACTTTTTATGGATTTTTGGGGGGGAAAAGGGGGGAGTCCGAGAAAAAGGTATTTGGGTGTTAAAAACAAAAAGCAGGGGAAAAGGTTGTTGTATGGTGCAGGGTGGGATAGGGTTTTTTTTCCCCCAATTCGGAAGTATTTACAGTGGGCAGACTTTTAGAAGTGGGAGGAGTGGGAGGGGGAGGAGGGTGAAGGAAAATGACTGGACCCCGAAGGGGGGGGGTTTTTTTGGGGTGTGCGGGCGTATGTGCTTTCTTATATTGGGAGAAAAGGACGGATGTGTGTGTGTGGGGGAATGGGGGACGGAGAACTTACTTTGGGTGCCCTGGGGTTTTTTGGGGGCCGAGGATGGACCTTTAGAATTTTGTAAGGGGTATGGTTTGAAGGGTGTGTGTGTTACTGATCAAGGACTTCTGACGGGGGGGGGGGGAGGGATTAATGGATTTTTTTGGGGGAAAAAATAGAGGTGGCTTTCCTTGTTTTGTGTAATAACCTTTTAAAAAATGTCATGTTGGTCAAGACAGGGGCCCGGGTTTGGGGCATGTTATTAATGTATGACAAAAGTTTTGGATGATGTTATATTTTTTTTTTTTTCTTTAGTCACGTGATAAAAGTGGGCTTAGTGGTTCCCTTTTTTGACATGTAATGACGGTGTCGAGTTTAGACATGTACTTTGTTACAATCTGAGATTACGTAAAACTGGGGGAATTTAGTTTGTTTTTAATTTATTCAAATTACTTTCAATAAAGTTTATTGTTTCCGAAAAATTTAAAAAATGGAGAAAAATATTTCCTTTTTTATACTTATTTTTTGTTTTTTTTCACAGAATTTGGAGTCCATCATGAGCGCAAAAAGAGTGTACAATGATCATATATTCAAATGGCGTCACATCCATCATCATACAACAACAGAAACACCCAATGTGTTATTTGTGGAACTTTTTTAATGATTTTACAACGGAAACATTTGCAGAACGTTCAGCCTAAACACGGGAAAAAAGTTTTTTTTAACTTTTGTGAATGGTTTAAAAAAGATGAAGTTGGAACAACGGGGATAATATCCAAGAAAAAACCCAAAGATTATGGGTTCTTATATTTAATTAATATAAAAAAAAACCCCCCCCTACAAAAATTTGATCAAATTTTGAATTTTCCCAAAAGGGAAAAAATTTTTTGGGGGAAAAGGGTGGGGAAAAAGTTTATTTTTTAGTATCAGACGTCGGGATAAACCCATCAGCGATATGTTGTTTGACATAAAGGATCAAGTCATACAGGAGGTCAAGTTCCCCTTGTCATATTTTCAGTTCAACGATGTATGAACTTTTGGCATGATTTTGCCAGTTGCGGTGTTTGCAAAGTATTTTCCCCGGGTCATCTGAAGAGGATTCCCCTTTTTTTGTTCTTCTTTGAAACAACTACCAAGGTCTCAGTTATTTTGGAAAAAAGGTTTTTTTTTTTTGGGGGGATGACGTGTGGGGGTTAAGATGGATCCCCCGCGGTTGACAGATGGACACCCGCTGTATTGTAAATGTAGCACCGCGGTTTGGGGACAAAATCTGATTTCAAAGTGTGAAAAAAGAATGTGAAAGCCATTCATTTATGATCCCGTCAGCTCCACATGGAAGCTTTTGGTCAAAAAATTTTCATTGTGATTGTTGTCAGAGGGAAGCTTCAAACCCCGACCCTTTAGTGTCATGTTTGACATGGATTTGGGCATCATTTGCTTTTTTCTCCACACAAACGTTCTAGAGTGTAAGAGGAAATGTAACTGAGCGAGTATTTGAATTTAGAATATTCTTTTTTTTTGGTTGAGCGTAAAATGGAATTTTCGCCTGGCGGGGTGATGAGGAATAGATGAGGCCCTGGCCCATTTGGCTGAATTTTGAGCAGCTGAATGAATAAACTGAATCTTCAAATGCAAGGAAGGAATACAATCTCGAAAATTCATGGATTCCTTGAAGCTTGCAGGAGCAACATGGGAACTGGGAGACAAAGGTCAAGAAAAAAAAATTTTTGAGAAACTATTGGTGGTGGTGTTTGAAACCAAGAGCTTCCCGAATTTGCAAAAAATTAAATTTTGCAGCATTTGACACACTGGGAAAAAGAATTCAGACCTACTTTCTTGAACTCAGTGATGAGGTTTGGGTTTAGTCGAAATCCATTTAAAATGACGGTTAAAAAGTTTCGATGATTGTTAACATGAATTTCGGGGCTCAAGACTGATTCAGGAGCGGGAAAAGTTCCGGAAATCAATCACAAATTTTGGGCCCCTTTATGTGCGAGTCCTACCCAAAAGTGGCGAAACAGCTTCCATGCATTGCTTCCATTTTGTCGATATATCTTTGTAAGTCAGGCTTTTCAACTCTGTTGCAAAAGAAAAAAATTTTAAAAAAAAGGATAAATAATTATACAAGATATGATATAGGGCTTAATGACAGCAGTTTGTTGGACTACGTATTGGTGGATAAAAATCTGATGGGTAGACTTCAGGATGGTCATTTTTATAGAGGGGCAACAAAGTTGATTGGAGGTTGAAAATGAGCTGCGTTGTGACCTTTCAGGCACTTTGCGTATCCAAGAATTGGCCAAGAATAAACACTCACAGGTTTCTCGTTGACTGTAATCTTCTTAAGAATACATGAATCACAATACCCTGCTATTCTACTGAACTCTCTGCTTCTTGAAGTATGATTCACTAACTCTAGTCTCTTAAGTGATTAGTTAAGAATATAACAACATCTTTTATTTCTATTAAATTTGTAAAACTACACTATAAAAATAATCCTAATATATATGTACAAATAAAGGAAAACAAAAATTCAAATGTTATATCCATATTATTTGGAACGCACCTTTTGAATCAGACAATTTTGGGAAGGTGGCGATGACATTCTGATATTTGGTGACAAGGATGAATGAGGCAGAAACCTTGAGACCCACTGCTCTAGATCATAGTGAAGCTGACCACTTCTCAAGGCTGACAGATTGACCACTTCTCAAGGCTGACAGATTGACCACTTCTCAAGGCTGACAGATTGACCACTTCTCAAGGCTGACAGATTGACCACTTCTCAAGGCTGACAGATTGACCACTTCTCAAGGCTGACAGATTGACCACTTCTCAAGGCTGACAGATTGACTACTTCTCAAAGCTAACAGATTGACCACTTCTCAAGGCTGACAGATTGACCACTTCTCAAGGCTGACAGATTGACCACTTCTCAAGGCTGACAGATTGACCACTTCTCAAGGCTGACAGATTGACCACTTCTCAAAGCTGACAGATTGAAAACTTCTCAAGGCTGACAGATTGACCACTTCTCAAGGCTGACATATTGACCACTTCTCAAGGCTGACAGATTGACCACTTCTCAAGGCTGATAGATTGACCACTTCTCAAGGCTGACAGATTGACCACTTCTCAAGGCTGACAGATTGACCACTTTTCAATGCCTACAGATTGACCACTTCTCAAGGCTGACAGATTGACCACTTTTCAATGCTGACAGATTGACCACTTCTCAAGGCTGACAGATTGACCACTTCTCAAGGCTGACAGATTGACCACTTCTCAAGGCTGACAATTTGACCACTTCTCAAGGCTGACAGATTGACCACTTCTCAAGGCTGACAGATTGACCACTTCTCAAGGCTGACAGATTGACCACTTCTCAAGGCTGACAAATTGACCACTTTTAGAGGCTGACAGATTGACCAATTCTCAAGGCTGACAGATTGACCACTTCTCAAGGCTGACAAGTTGACCACTTCTCAAGGCTGACAGATTGACCACTTCTCAAGGCTGACAGATTGACCACTTATCAAGGCTGACAGATTGACCATTTCTCAAGGCTGACAGATTGACCACTTCTCAAGGCTGACAAATTGACCACTTCTCAAGGCTGACAGATTGACCACTTCTCAAGGCTGACAGATTGACCACTTCTCAAGGCTGACAGATTGACCACTTCTCAAGGCTGACAGATTGACCACTTCTCAAGGCTGACAGATTGACCACTTCTCAAGGCTGACAGATTGACCACTTCTCAAGGCTGACAGATTGACCACTTTTCAATGCTGACAGATTGACCACTTCTCAAGGCTGACAGATTGACCACTTCTCAAGGCTGACAGATTGACCACTTCTCAAGGCTGACAAATTGACCACTTCTCAAGGCTGACAGATTGACCACTTCTCAAGGCTGACAGATTGACCACATCTCAAGGCTGACAATTTGACCACTTCTCAAGGCTGACAGATTGACCACTTCTCAAGGCTGACAGATTGACCACTTCTCAAGGCTGACAGATTGACCATTTCTCAAGGCTGACAGATTGACCACTTCTCAAGGCTGACAAATTGACCACTTCTCAAGGCTGACAGATTGACCACTTCTCAAGGCTGACAAATTAACCACTTCTCAAGGCTGACAGATTGACCACTTCTCAAGGCTGACAGATTGACCACTTCTCAAGGCTGACAGATTGACCACTTCTCAAGGCTGACATATTGACCACTACTCAAGGCTGACAGATTGACCACTTCTCAAGGCTGACAGATTGACCACTTCTCAAGGCTGACAGATTGACCACTTCTCAAAGCTGACAGATTGACCACTTTTCAATGCTGACAGATTGACCACTTCTCAAGGCTGACAGATTGACCACTTCTCAAGGCTGACAGATTGACCACTGCTCAAGGCTGACAAATTGACCACTTCTCAAGGCTGACAGATTGACCACTTCTCAAGGCTGACAGATTGACCACTTCTCAAGGCTGACAATTTGACCACTTCTCAAGGCTGACAGATTGACCACTTCTCAAGGCTGACAGATTGACCACTTCTCAAGGCTGACAGATTGACCATTTCTCAAGGCTGACAGATTGACCACTTCTCAAGGCTGACAGATTGACCACTTCTCAAGGCTGACAGATTGACCACTTTTCAAGGCTGACAGATTGACCACTTCTCAAGGCTGACAGATTGACCACTTCTCAAGGCTGACAGATTGACCACTTCTCAAGGCTGACAGATTGACCACTTCTCAAGGCTGACAGATTGACCACTTCTCCCCAAGGCTGACAGATTGACCACTTCTCAAGGCTGACAGATTGACCACTTCTCAAGGCTGACAGATTGACCACTTCTCAAAGCTGACAGATTGACCACTTCTCAAGGCTGACAGATTGACCACTTCTCAAGGCTGACAGATTGACCACTTCTCAAGGCTGACAGATTGACCACTTCTCAAGGCTGACAAATTGACCACTTCTCAAGGCTGACAGATTGACCACTTCTCAAGGCTGACAGATTGACCACTTCTCAAGGCTGACAGATTGACCACTTCTCAAGGCTGACAGATTGACCACTTCTCAAGGCTGACAGATTGACCACTTCTCAAGGCTGACAGATTGACCACTTCTCAAGGCTGACAGATTGACCACTTCTCAAGGCTGACAGATTGACCACTTCTCAAGGCTGACAGATTGACACTTCTCAAGGCTGACAGATTTGACCACTTCTCAAGGCTGACAGATTGACCACTTCTCAAGGCTGACAGATTGACCACTTCTCAAGGCTGACAGATGACCACTTCTCAAGGCTGACAGGATGACCACTTCTCAAGGCTGACAGATTGACCACTTCTCAAGGCTGACAGATTGACCACTTCTCAAGGCTGACAGATTGACCACTTCTCAAGGCTGACAGATTGACCACTTCTCAAGGCTGACAGATTGACCACTTCTCAAGGCTGACAGATTGACCACTTCTCAAGGCTGACAGATTGACCACTTCTCAAGGCTGACAGATTGACCACTTCTCAAGGCTGAAGATTGACCACTTCTCAAGGCTGAAAGATTGACCACTTCTCAAGGCTGACAGATTGACCACTTCTCAAAGCTGAAAGATTGACCACTTCTCAAGGCTGACAGATTGACCACTTCTCAAGGCTGACAGATTGACCACTTCTCAAGGCTGACAGATTGACCACTTCTCAAGGCTGACAGATTGACCACTTCTCAAGGCTGACAGATTGACCACTTCTCAAGGCTGACAATTTGACCACTTCTCAAGGCTGACAGATTACCACTTCTCAAGGCTGACAGATTGACCACTTCTCAAGGCTGACAATTGACCACTTCTCAAGGCTGACAGATTGACCACTTCTCAGGCTGACAGATTGACCACTTCTCAAAGGGTGACAATTGACCACTTCTCAAGGCTGACAGATTGACCACTTCTCAAGGCTGACAGATTGACCACTTCTCAAGGCTGACAGATTGACCACTTCTCAAGGCTGACAGATTGACTCACTTCTCAAGGCTGACAGATTGACCACTTCTCAAGGCTGACAGATTGACCACTTCTCAAGGCTGACAATTGACCACTTCTCAAGGCTGACAGATTGACCACTTCTCAAGGCTGACAGATTGACCACTTCTCCAAGCTGACAGATTGACCACTTCTCAAGGCTGACAGATTGCCACTTCTCAAGGCTGACAGATTGACCACTTCTCAAGGCTGACAGATTGACCACTTCTCAAGGCTGACAGATTGACCACTTCTCAAGGCTGACAGATTGACCACTTTCTCAAGGCTGACAGATTGACCACTTCTCAAGGCTGACAGATTGACCACTTCTCAAAGCTGACAGATTGACCACTTCTCAAGGCTGACAGATTGACCACTTCTCAAGGCTGACAGATTGACCACTTCTCAAGGCTGACAGATGACCACTTCTCAAGGCTGACAAATTGACCACTTCTCAAGGCTGACAGATTGACCACTTCTCAAGGCTGACAGATTGACCACTTCTCAAGGCTGACAGATTGACCACTTCTCAGGCTGACAGATTGACCACTTCTCAAGGCTGACAGATTGACCACTTCAAGGCTGACAATCCTTCTCAAGGCTGACAGATTGACCACTTCTCAAGGCTGACAGATTGACCACTCCAAGGCTGACAGATTGACCACTTCTCAGGCTGACAGATTGACCACTTCTCAAGGCTGACAGATTGACCACTTCTCAAGGCTGACAGATTTGACCACTTCTCAAGGCTGACAATTTTACCACTTCTCAGGCTGACAGATTGACCACTTCTCAAGGCGACAGATTGACCACTTCCCAAAGGGTACAGATTGACCACTCTCAAGGCTGACAGATTGACCACTTCTCAAGGCTGACAGATTGACCACTTCTCAAGGCTGACAGATTGACCACTTTCTAAGGCTGACAGATTGACCACTTCTCAAGGCTGACAGATTGACCACTTCTCAAGGCTGACAGATTGACCACTTCTCAAGGCTGACAGATTGACCACTTCTCAAGGCTGACAGATTGACCACTTCTCAAGGCTGACAGATTGACCACTTCTCAAGGCTGACAGATTGACCACTTCTAAGGCTGACAGATTGACCACTTCTCCGGCTGACAGATTGACCACTTCTCAAGGCTGACAGATTGACCACTTCTCAAGGCTGACAGATTGACCACTTCTCAAGGCTGACAGATTGACCACTTCTAAGGCTGACAGATTGACCCTTCTCAAGGCTGACAGATTGACCGCTACTCAGCAGACAGATTGACCACTTCTCAAGGCTGACAGATTGACCACTTCTCAGGCCTGACAGTTGACCACTATTAAGGCTGACAATGACCACTTCTCAAGGCTGACAATTGACCACTTCTCAAGGCTGACAGATTGACCACTTCTAAGGCTGACAGAGACCACTTCTCAAGCTGACAGATTGACTACTTCTCAAGGCACAGATTGACCACTTCTCAGGCTGACAGTTGACACACTTCTCAAGGCTGACAGACTGACCACTTCTAGCTGACAGAATTGACCACTTCTCAAGGCTGACAGATTGACCATTTCTTAAGGCTGACATTGATAGCTTCTCAAAGGCTGACAGTTTGACACTTCTCAAGGCTGACAGATTGATACATTCTCAAGGCTGACAGACTGACCACTTCTCAAGACTGACAGATTGACCGTACTTCTCAAGGCTGAAGGATCTGACCACTTCTAAGGCTGACGGTTGCTCTACTTCTCAAGGCTGACGAGCTGACTCGCTTCTCAAAGCTGACAGTTTGACCACTTCTCAAGGCTCAAGAGTGACCATTTCTCAAGGCTGACGGACTGACCACTTCTCAAGGCTGAAAGACTGACCACTTCTCAAGGCTGAAAGACTGACCACTTCTCAAGGCTGAAAGACTGACCACTTCTCAAGGCTGACAGAGTGATCACGTCAGCTTTATCTAAGGTAACCATGCACAGTACCCGCCAGAGACCATGATTATCCAACTGTAGACCAGCATAGTGACTCTCTGACCAGTGTTGGGCTGACAGCCTGCAGTCAGTTACTTATATAAGATAACTGTGTGATACCAGTACCACTAGTACCACCAACACTACTGCCACTAAGACCATTACCACAACCACCACAATTGAAACTACCACCACTATGACCACCACCACTACCAAACCACCACCACTACCACAACCACCACCACTACCACAACCACCTCCATACCACAACCACCACCACTATCACCACCACCACTATTGCGACCCCAGAATGGGCCCCAATGTATATACATGTTTATGATATATTTTATGTATTTTCCATTTTCTATAATTTTATATTGCTGATATTCTTGATAATAGCTAAATCGTTAATATATCGCTTTATATTATTTTTTGAGTTAGCTATTGTAATGGTAGGATGTAACATTATATATTGTGCTCATGTTTATAGTAGCTGCCCTGGAGTTGGAAACTACCGATTATGATATTTCCCCTTGTTATGCTGCTGGCGTCTAGTTGCTGAGAGGAGTCAAGTGATTCCACCTGAGGTGGGTGGCTGCTGCTCCTTCCTCGAGAGCACTACGCAGCTGGACATCGTTGAGTCAACACCTCTCTCCTGTCTCTACTTGTTTTCCCCATTTAGACTCTGTTTGTAGAGTATGTGTTCGGTGGTGAGACAACATACTCCTCAGGACTCTGTGTAACTCTGTTCACAGAGGATAGACTAGACAGTGATTTTCGACGTTTTTCTGGGTTGTGTGTCACATTGACTCTTGAGATAACCAGGTCTCGCTACAGCTCCTGACCTAATTTTAAAGCATCTGTGCACCGTCACAGTTTGGGATTGTTTATGCTGAACGTAGCTTCAGTAAAAAGGGGAGTTTTGTGACTGTTTTGGAGGATCTATTGATGGTCCCAGTTAGGGTCGATTTTCTATCTCCTGGTTCCTGACGCTGTGTTGCTGTTGCTTGTTATATTGCTGTTATGCGAATTGGTCATTTTACTGGTCAATCAAGCTGTTCTGATTGTCAGTTTGTTAGAGAAGCTACTTATGAGAAGTTCAGTCGGACACTGGTTGAGTCGAATCTTAGAGTTACCTGGAGCTCACTCATACACACATATATTCATATTTGCATATATCTGCATTATTGTAATACTGACATTGTACCTGATGGTACTTTAGTGTCATTTGGATATATGTGCCCTCAGCACAGCCTTATGGTATAAGAGAGCAGTGTAGGAGCTAACCTCCTAATTAACCTCCTAATTCATAACTTAATGAACATCCTGATCATATGTACATTTATTTACTTTGAAACCCTAGACACTAACTTTGTTAATAAACATATTAAATTTTATACTTTGGTTAGTACCCTATCAGTTGTAATCCTCATGAGGACTATTGAAAATGTTGGATAACTGGACCAGGATACTGACTTTGTTGCAAAAGCCCAGTAACAGGCTGGATGCTAGAAGGGCTATCCTTTCTAGTGTTCACTGGAGATGTCTATTACTAATAGATATCGTGTCATTTTGTAACAACCACCACCACTACCACCACCACTACCACAACCACTACCACCACTACACTACCACCACCACTACCACCACTATCACCACCACAACTATCACCACCACCACTACCACCACTACCACCACAACCACCACCACCACTACCACTACCACAACAATCACCACTACCACCACCACCACAACAATCACCACTACTACCACCACCACAACAATCACCACTACCACCACCACCACAACAATCATTATTACCACCATTACCACCACTACCGTGACTACCACCACCACTACCACCACCACCACTACCCACCACAACAATCACCATTACCACCACTACCACCACCACCATTACTACACCACCACCACAATCACACACCACCACCACAACCACCACCACCACCACTACGACCACACCACCACCACCACCGCCGCTACCACCACCACCACTACCACCACCACCACCACCACAATCACCATTACCACCACCGCCACTACCACCACCACCACAACCACCACCACTAATACCACCACCACAACCACCACCATCACCACCACTACCACCACCACAACCACCACCACAATAACGACCACCACAACCACCACAATAACGACCACCACAACCACCACCACAATAACGACCACCACCACCACCACAACAACAATCACCACTACCACCACCACAACAATCACCCTTACCACCGCTACTACCACCACAACAACAATCACCACTACCACCACCACCGCCACTCACCACAACTAAGATAACTGTGGTTAGTGAGGTTTCCTTACGTCTTCATTAAAATTCCGTGAACACTGTATTGAAATGTCATGAGTAGAGAGAGAAAGAGAGGTTGAGAGGGATAGTGGAATGATGAGAGGGAGGTTGAGAGGGGTAGTGGAATGATAAGAGGGAGGTTGAGAGGGGTAGTATGATGATTGGGATTTTGAGAAGGAATAATGAGTAGGATAGTAGTTTGTCGAGAGGGATATCGAGATAGGAATCTGATGAGTGGGATACTGAGAGTGATAGTAATTTTATGAGAGGGATATTGGGAGTGAAATTGAAAGGAATAATAGTGTGATGAAAGGGATATCGATATAATGAGAGGGAGGGTGGCATGATAAGACGGATGAGAGACATAGAGGTATGGTGAGAGGGATAATGAGACTAGTATTATAATGAGGATGAGAATGAGAATATATTGAGAGGGATATTGAGAAGGATGAGAGGGATGCTGAGTGAGTAGACGATAAACTATGAGTCTGCAGAAGACTAGAACTCTAGGACCCTAGGACTCTAGTACCCTAGAACTCTAGGACCCTAGGCCTGTAGTACCCTAGGACCTAGGACTCTAGTACCCTAGGTCTCTAGGACCCTAGTACCCCAGGACTCTTGTACCTTAGGACACTAGCACCTTACGACTCTAGAACTTTAAGACTCTTGACTCCTAGGACTTTAGGACCCTAGGATTCTAAGACTTTAGCACCCTTGGACTCTAGGATGTTAGGATTCTATAAAACTATGATTTTGGGAGAACTGATTGTGAGTGGCCTTGTTATCCGCTATCAATTCTCACTCTCTCTCCACAGTTATGTAACAGAGTTAATTATTATTAGTTATTATTATTATTTTTATTTATCATTGTAATTATCATTAGTTTAATAGTAGCAGTAATTATTATTAATTATTTATCATTATTATTTTTATGATGATTATTATTAATTAAAATTTCATGAAGGTCTTGGTAAATGGCTCCAATTAAAATTACATTAAGTGTGATCCTTGGATCAAGAGCACTTCACCAGCGTCAAGGCACCACAACTACCTCTTCCTTCCCCTCCCCCACCCCGGCCCCATGACGGGTGGGAGTTGAGAGAAATGGATGGTGGAGCGATGCGTCAACCAGTGTGGCGTCTGGACACAGGGATGGGCGGGGCCTGGCACCACGGATTGATCGATAGATAATTACATCAATAGATAGTCAAAAGGAGAGATCATCTTTATCACTAAAAAATAAGAACTCACGGGGATTATATCACGATAGATCTTTTTTTTTATTATTTTGGTTAATATTATATTAATTTAACATTAATATAATATTGTTATCACATTAAATAAATATTAATGCAAAAATTAATATAATATTGATATAAGAACTTAAGTTACTTTTTAAGGTTGAGGAAAGTTTGTGTCCAACACTGACCTCAAGTTCACCTCCAACTTAGTTATTCTATACCAAAAAAATTGAGTTTAACTCAGATTCAAGAAGCTGAAAAATTTCAACATAATTATCATGTTAACGAGCAACCTTGATCTTCCTTGCATGTTTGTTTATTTTGTTGTTTGTTTATGTTGCTTGTGTGTGTTGCTTGTGTGTGTTGTGAAGAGGAAAATTCGTGTGTATATATTACAATATTAATTACGAGAGCTATGGCAAACCGATTACTCGGTCTGTTATTCTAAGGAATACTGATCTCATAACCAATAATGCAATACCGTAATAAAATAATAAAGGGTTTTTGTCCGGGGTATAAAATAAATACAGAGACAATAGCTTATAAATATATATATTTCTTTTACTAGTAAAACTGTATATATAAAATATACAATAAAACATGTTACGAGTATGATCTTGGAAACAATAAGGATAAGCGTAATATTTTACTAAGGAACAATATCACATTGTTATTTGAACGACTAAACTTCAGTGACACACAAGACACCATCTTACTAGTGAACACAAGACACCATCTTACTAGTGACACACAAGACACCATCTTACTTTGTGACACACAAGACACCATCTTACTAGTGACACACAAGACACCATCTTACTAGTGACACACAAGACACCATCTTACTAGTGACACAAAGACACCATCTTACTAGTGACACACAAGACACCATCTTACTAGTGACACACAAGACACCATCTTACTAGTGCACACAAGACACCATCTTACTAGTGACACACAAGACACCATCTTACTAGTGACAACAAGACACCATCTTACTAGTGACACACAAGACACCATCTTACTAGTGACACACAAGACACCATCTTACTAGTGAACACAAGACACCATCTTACTAGTGACACACAAGACACCATCTTACTAGTGACACACAAGACACCATCTTACTAGTGACACACAAGACACCATCTTACTAGTGACACACAAGACACCATCTTACTAGTGACACAAGACACCATCTTACTAGTGACACACAAGACACCATCTTACTAGTGACACACAAGACACCATCTTACTAGTGACACAAAGACACCATCTTACTAGTGACACACAAGACACCATCTTACTAGTGACACACAAGACACCATCTTACTAGTGACACACAAGACACCATCTTACTAGTGACACACAAGACACCATCTTACTAGTGACACACAAGACACCATCTTACTAGTGACACAAGACACCATCTTACTAGTGACACACAAGACACCACTTACTATGAACACAAGACACCATCTTACTAGTGACACACAGACACCATCTTACTAGTGACCACGACACCATCTTACCTGCGTCATACAAGACAATCCCCAATGTCTCACTGTGTAACTGAGTCAAGGACACCCTTCTGCTGTAACACACAATCGCTTCTGTGCAACGACACCCTGCTCGTCCTACGACACTCACTCGCTACTGTGTCATCACAGACACCCTGTTCTCTGTGTTCTATCACTCAATCGTTCGGTCTACATTTAACTGATCCACTCCATCTCTTGTCCTTTCTCTGTGTAACAGCTCCGTCGTGCCCTTTCCGCTGGTTCACTTCCATGCCAAACAAGGATGTCTCACGTGACGACAAGCCATAGTCACTGCATGGGTCGTCGTGCGGCCACCAAAGCCAGCAAACTGAGTCCAGTATGGTAGCTGGGGTACAGAAAGGCACTCACAGTCGACGAAACCATACTGCAAAAACCGAGTAGTAAAGCAGACTGAGACAACGTTACTCAGCCAAGTCGTTGATCATACTGGAGTAGTAGGCAGGCTGAGACAACGTTACTCAGACGAGCGTTGATCATACTGGAGTAGTAGGCAGGCTGAGACAACGTTACTCAGACGAGTCGTTGATCATATGCGAGTAGTAGGCAGGTAACAACGTTACCAGACGAGTCGTTGATCATACTGGAGTAGTATGCAGGCGAGACAACGTTACTCAGACGTTTCGTTGATCATACTGCGAGTAGTAGGCAGGCTGAGAAACGTTACTCAGACGTTTCGTTGATCATACTGGAGTAGTAGGCAGGTGAAACGTTAATCAGACGAGCCGTTGATCATACTGCCTTTATGTCAGGTTTCACCCCCTGACATAAACTATGGTGACGTCACACCGGGCGCTGCAGCCCAGAATACTGGACGTGCAGTGCCCAAATGGTCCGTCAACCATTCAACCCAATTATGTTGTTTAGGGTTCGCAAATGTATATGTAATAGTATTTGAGTTATGTACATGTGTATATGTATATGTATGTATGGGTTATGTATGTGGGTGAGTGTGTGTTTGTATGTATGTGTAAGCTAATATGTCCTCTGATGCTACGAACGCCCTTGTATACTACTGAGTCATGCAGGAACTGTACATAACAAGTTTTTGCATATATATTAAACATCGATTCTGCGCATACACAGTGGGAATGCATGTTGCAGGCACACACACACACACACACACACACACACACACGCCCCGATAGCATGGTGGCTAGCGCTCTTGCTTCACGCACGGAGGGCCCAGGTTCAATTCCCGGCGGGGCCGAAACATTTCGAAGTGTTTCGTTACACACACACACACACACATACATATATACAACAGGCCTAGTGTCTAATCGACATGTGCCTAGGACAAAATGGTAACTAACACACACACACATACATACAACAGGCCTAGTGTCTAATCGACATGTGCCTAGGACAAAATGGTAACTAACACACACACACACACATACACACACACACACACACACACACACACACACACACACACACACACACACACACAATTCAAACTGTTAAAAAATAGGATTTAATATGAAGATGGTAGCCTATCTTACACACTGTGTCGATAGTCAAAATAGGAAAAAAGAAGACCATTTTGAACTAGTGGGAAGTCTATGTTATAAGTCTTTGAAAATATTACAAAAAATGCTATAGCGAACAGAGGATAAAAGAGTGTGTTAATGATACGCAGGTAATTTCCAAACACTTAGCGTGTCAGTCATTAAATATTTCACTTGTTCTGACTTTATATAAGTAAAACTTGAACAGTGAAGTCTATCACACTACAAGTGAACAGAGAAGTCTATCACACAACAAGTGAACAGAGAAGTCTATCACACAACAAGTGAACAGTGAAGTCTATCACACAACAAGTGAACAGAGAAGTCTATCACACAACAAGTGAACAGAGAAGTCTATCACACAACAAGTGAACAGAGAAGTCTATCACACAACAAGTGAACAGGAAAGTCTATCACACAACAAGTGAACAGAGAAGTCTATCACACAACAAGTGAACAGAGAAGTCTATCACACTACAAGTGAACAGAGAAGTCTATCACACAACAAGTGAACAGAGAAGTCTATCACACTACAAAGTGAACAGAGAAGTCTATCCCTCAAGTGAACAGTCTATCACACAACAAGTGAACAGAGAAGTCTATCACACAACAAGTGACAGAAGTCATCACACAACAAGTGAACAGAGAAGTCTATCACACAACAAGTGAACAGAGAAGTCTATCACACAACAAGTGAACAGAGAAGTCTATCACACAACAAGTGAACAGAGAAGTCTATCACACAACAAGTGAACAGAGAAGTCTATCACACAACAAGTGAACAGAGAAGTCTATCACACAACAAGTGAACAGGAAAGTCTATCACACTACAAGTGAACAGAGAAGTCTATCACACAACAAGTGAACAGGAAAGTCTATCACACTACAAGTGAACAGTAGAAGTCTATACACAACAAGTGAACAGAGAAGTTATCACACAACAAGTGAACAGAGAAGTCTATCACACAACAAGTGAACAGGAAGTCTATACACAACAAGTGAACAGAGAAGTCTATCACACAACAAGTGAACAGAGAAGTCTATCACACAACAAGTGAACAGAGAAGTCTATCACACAACAAGTGAACAGAGAAGTCTATCACACAACAAGTGAACAGGAAAGTCTATCACACTACAAGTGAACAGAGAAGTCTATCACACAACAAGTGAACAGAGAAGTCTATCACACTACAAGTGAACAGAGAAGTCTATCACAATACAAGTGAACAGGAAAGTCTATCACACTACAAGTGAACAGAGAAGTCTATCACACAACAAGTGAACAGAGAAGTCTATCACACAACAAGTGAACAGAGAAGTCTATCACACTACAAGTGAACAGAGAAGTCTATCACACTACAAGTGAACAGAGAAGTCTATCACACAACAAGTGAACAGAGAAGTCTATCACACTACAAGTGAACAGAGAAGTCTATCACACAACAAGTGAACAGAGAAGTCTATCACACAACAAGTGAACAGAGAAGTCTATCACACAACAAGTGAACAGAGAAGTCTATCACACAACAAGTGAACAGAGAAGTCTATCACACAACAAGTGAACAGAAAGTCTATCACACAACAAGTGAACAGAGAAGTCTATCACACAACAAGTGAACAGAAAGTCTATCACACAACAAGTGAACAGAGAAGTCTATCACACAACAAGTGAACAGAGAAGTCTATCACACTACAAGTGAACAGGAAAGTCTATCACACTACAAGTGAACAGAGAAGTCTATCACACTACAAGTGAACAGAGAAGTCTATCACACTACAAGTGAACAGGAAAGTCTATCACACTACAAGTGAACAGAGAAGTCTATCACACAACAAGTGAACAGAGAAGTCTATCACACAACAAGTGAACAGAGAAGTCTATCACACAACAAGTGAACAGAGAAGTCTATCACACTACAAGTGAACAGAGAAGTCTATCACACAACAAGTGAACAGAGAAGTCTATCACACTACAAGTGAACGGGAAAGTCTATCACACAACAAGTGAACAGAGAAGTCTATCACACTACAAGTGAACAGAGAAGTCTATCACACAACAAGTGAAAAAGAAGTCTATCACACTACAAGTGAACAGAGAAGTCTATCACACAACAAGTGAACAGAGAAGTCTATCACACTACAAGTGAACAGAGAAGTCTATCACACTACAAGTGAACAGGAAAGTCTATCACACTACAAGTGAACAGAGAAGTCTATCACACAACAAGTGAACAGAGAAGTCTATCACACTACAAGTGAACAGAGAAGTCTATCACACAACAAGTGAACAGAGAAGTCTATCACACAACAAGTGAACAGAGAAGTCTATCACACTACAAGTGAACAGAGAAGTCTATCACACAACAAGTGAACAGAAGTCTATCACACTACAAGTGAACAGAGAAGTCTATCACACTACAAGTGAACAGAAGCTATCCTACAAGTGAACAGAGGTCTATCACACAACAAGTGAACAGAGAAGTCTATCACACTACAAGTGAACAGAGAAGTCTATCCACAACAAGTGAACAGAGAAGTCTATCACACTACAAGTGAACAGAGAAGTCTATTACACTACAATTGAACAGGAAAGTGTATCAGAAAACAGCTTTACACCTCTGGCCAAACCTTCCCACTCAGCCTTCAGAATTCATTCTGAATCTCACAAGCATTCATTAAAATTAGAATCTTAACTCAAAATCTAAATCTAAACCTAATGAATCATCTAAACTTAATGAATCATCTAAACTCAATGAATAATCTAAATCTAAATCTAATTCAATGAATCATCTGAATCTAAATCTAAACTCAATGAATCATCTAAATCTAAACTTAATGTATCGTCTAAATCTAAACTCAATGAATCATCTAAATATAAATATGAACTCAATGAATCATTTAAATACAAATTCAATAAATCACCTAAATCTAAACTCAATGAATCTTCTAAATCTAAACTCAATAAGTCATCTAAATATAAATTCGGTAAATCATCTAAATATAAATCCAAACTCAATGAATCATCTAAATACAAATCCAGAATCAGTGAATCATCTAAATATGAATATAAACTTAATGAATCATCCAAATCTAAACTCAGTGATTCATCAAAAACTCCATGAATCATCTAAATCTAAATCTAAACTCAATGAATCATCTATATCTAATCTCAGTGAATCATTTAAATCTAAACTAAATGAATAATGTAAATCTAAACTAAATTAATCATCTAAATCTAAATCTAAACTAAGTGATTCATCTAAATTTAAACTCTATGAATCTTCTAAATCTAAATATAGACTCAATAAATCATCTAAATCTAAACTCAGTGAACCGTTTAAATCTAAATCCAAACTCAATTAATCATCTAAATCTAATCTCAATTATTCATCTAAAACTAAACTCAAAGAATCATCTAAATCTAAATATAAGTTCAATGAATCTAAATCTAATCTTAATGAATCATCAAATCTAAAATCAAGGAATCATATAAATCTAAATCTAAACTCAGTGAATCATCTAAATCTAAATTCAATGCTTCTTCTAAAATTATACTCAATGAATCGTCTAAATCCATATCTAAAGTTAGTGAATCATATAAATCTAAATCTAAAGTTAGTAAATTATCTAAATTCAAACTCAATGAATAATCTAAATCTAAACTCAATGAATAATCTAAACTCAATAAATCATCTAAATCTAAACACACCCCTGGCTGTCTTCAAGCAGGCACTGGACAGTCACCTAAAGTCGGTACCTGACCAGCCAGGCTGTGGTTCGTACGTTGGACTGCGTGCGGCCAGCAGTAACAGCCTGGTTGATCAGGCTCTGGTCCAACATGAGGCCTGGTCACAGACCGGGCCGTAGGGCGTTGAACCCTGGAATTCTCTCCAGGTAAACTCCAGGTAAACTCCAGTGAATCATTTAAATCTAAAATCAAAGATTTATCTAAAATTAAACTTAATTAATCGTCTAAATCTAAACTCATTGAGTTATCTAAATCTAAACTCAATGAATCATCTAAATCTAAAGTCAATGAATCATCTAAATACAAACTCAATGAGTAAACTAAATCTAAATCTAAACTCAGTGAATCATCTGAACCATAGATTACTTTAGAATCATAGGTGAAGCACAGAATGACCTGGATTCAAGAATTCTCTAGAAACTTTCATATACATGAGAACAGTTTAACCTGGGTTAATGTTAATGATTGTTGAATCAGTTTAACTTGGGTTAATGTTAATGATTGTTGAATCAGTTTAACCTGGGTTAATGTTAATGATTGTTGAGTCAGTTTAACCTGGGTTAATGTTAATGATAGTTGAGTCAGTTTAACCTGGGTTAATGTTAATGATAGTTGAGTCAGTTTAACCTGGGTTAATGTTAATGATTGTTGAGTCAGTTTGTGTAGTGAGGAATAACATAAGTTTATTTGCTCAATATTATGTTGTTGACTACAAGGACTCGTGTGTGCAACCAATGCTACATTTTTGTTGTGGCAACGTTTCGCTCTCCAGGAGCCTTGCCAAGCTGTTATGTAACGGCTTTACAAAGCTCCTGGAGAGCGAAACTCTGCCTACAATAAAACGTAACATGAGTTGCACTTGTGTCACTCCTTGAGGCCCTCCTTGAGGCACTCCTTTAGGCCCTTCTTGAGGCCCTCCTTGAGGCCCTTCTTGAGGCCCTCCTTGAGGCAATCTTTGAGGCCCTCCTTGAGGCCCTTCTTGAGGCCCTCCTTGAGGCCCTATTTGAGGCCCTTCTTGAGGCCCTCCTTGAGGCCCTCCTTGAGGCCCTTCTTGAGGCCCTTCTTGAGGCCCTCCTTGAGGCCCTCCTTGAAGCCCTCTTTGAGGCCCTTCTTGAGGCCCTCCTTGAGGAATCCTTGAGGCCCTCCTTGAGGCCCTCCTTAAGGCCCTCCTGAGGCCTCCTTGAGGCTCTCCTTGAGGCCCTCCTTGAGGCCCTCCTTGAAGCCCTCCTTGAGGCCCTCCGTGAAGTCCTCCTCCTTGAGGCCCTCCTTGAGGCTCTCCTTGAAGCCTCCTTGAGGCCCTCCTTGAGGCCCTCCTTGAGGCTCTCCTTGAAGCCTCCTTGAGGCCCTTCTTGAGGCCCTCCTTGAAGCCTCCTTGAGGCCCTCTTTGAGGCCCTCTTTGAAGCCCTCCTTGAGGCTCTCCTTGAGGCCCTCCTTGAAGCCCTCCTTGAGGCCCTCCTTGAAGCCCTCCTTGATGCCCTTCTTGAGGCCCTTGAGGCTCTCCTTGAGGCTCTCTTTGAAGCCTCCTTGAGGCCCTCCTTGAGGCCCTTCTTGAGGCCCTCCTTGAGGCCCTCCTTGAAGCCCTCCATGAGGCCCTCCTTGAAGCCTCCTTGAGGCTCTCTTTGAAGCCTCCTTGAAGCCTCCTCTAGGCCCTCCTTGAGGCTCTCCTTGAGGCTCTCATTGAAGCCTCCTTGAGGCCCTTCTTGAGGCTCTCATTGAAGCCTCCTTGAGGCCCTCATTGAGGCCCTCCATGAGGCCCTCCATGAGGCTCTCCTTGAGGCCTCCTTGAGGCCTGCTTGAAGCCTCCTTGAGGCCATCCTTGAAGCCATCCTTGAGGCCCTCCTTGAAGGCTCCTTGAGGCCTTTTTGAAGCCTCCTTGAGGCCCTCCTTGAAGCCCTCGTTGAGGCCCTCCTTGAAGCCCTCGTTGAGGCCCTCCTTGAAGGCTCCTTGAGGCCCTCCTTGAAGCCATCCTTGAGGCCCTCCTTGAAGCCCTCGTTGAGGCCCTCCTTGAAGGCTCCTTGAGGCCCTCCTTGAAGCCCTCCTTGAGGTCTCCTTGAAGGCTCCTTGAGGCCCTCCTTGAGGCCTCCTTGATGCCTCCTTGAAGCCTTCTTGAGGCCTCCTGGAAGCCTCCTTGAGGCCCTCCTTGAAGCCCTCCTTGAGGCCCTCCTTGAAGCCTCCATGAGGCCCTCCTTGAAGCCTCCTTCAAGCCTCCTTGAGGCTCTCCTTGCTCAATCTATTAAACTTAGTTTTGTTCGTGTTTAAGGAGAGTTTTTTCGTTTTGCTGAGTACTACTGACACTATCTTTACTCTCCTCAGATCAGTATCTACTCCTCAGTACTACTGATACTATCTTTACTCTCCTCAGATCAGTATCTACTCCTGAGTACTACTGATACTATCTTTACTCTCCTCAGATCAGTATCTACTCCTGAGTACTACTGACACTATCTTTACTCTCCTCAGATCAGTATCTACTCCTGAGTACTACTGACACTATATTTACTCTACTCAGATCAGTATCTACTCCTGAGTACTACTGACACTATCTTTACTCTACTCAGATCAGTATCTACTCCTGAGTACTACTGACACTATCTTTACTCTCCTCAGATCAGTATCTACCTTCCATCATACACAACTTTCGTACCTCCAGCTCTTGGCTAGTTCAACAAGTTTTATGCATTGTACACAGTGTATTGTACATTGCACGTTGTATTTCGCATATTGTATTTCATCTAGTGTTATATCATGTAAAAGAAATAAATTCTCAAGACCGTGACTGATTTTTCACCTATATATATATATATATATATATATATATATATATATATATATATATATATATATATATATATATATATATATATATAGTGAGTGTGGGAGAAGTGCGTTGGGCAGTGGGTAGAATGAAATAGGGTAAAGCAGCTGGGATTGATGGGATATAAAGAAAGAAGTGTTAAAAGCAGGTGGGGATATAGTTTTGGAGTGGTTGGTGTTTTTATTTAAAAGTGTATGGAAGAGGGTAAGGTACCTAGGGATTGGCAGAGAGCATGCATAGTTCCTTTGTATAAAGGCAAAGGGAACAAAAGAGAGTGTAAAAATTATAGGAGAATAAGTCTGTTGAGTATACCTGGTAAAGTGTATGGTAGAGTTATTATCGAAAGAATTAAGAGTAAGACGGAGAGCAGAATAGTAGATGAACAAGGAGTCTTTAGGAAGAGTAGGGGGTGTGTAGACCAAGTGTTTACAGATAAACATATAGCTGAACAGTATTTAGATAAGGATAAAAAGGTTTTTGTGGCATTTATGGATTTGGAAAAGGCATATGACAGGGTGGATGGGGAGTCAATGTGGCAGATGTTGCAAATGTGTGGAATAGGAGGTAGGTTATTGAAAGAGGTGAAAAGTTTTTACGAGGATAGTGAGGCTCAGGTTAGAGTATGTAGGAGAGAGGAAGATTATTTCCCAGTAAAAGTGGGCCTTAGACAAGGATGTGTGATGTCACCGTGGTTGTTCAATATATTTATACATGGAGTTGTAGGAGAAGTGAATGCTCGGGTGTTGGCAAGAGGTGTGGGGTTAAAAGATAAGGAATCTAACACAAAGAGGTAGTTGTCACAGTTGCTCTTTGCTGATGTCACTGTGCTTTTGGGAGATTCTGAAGAGAAGTTGCAGAGGTTGGTGGATGAGTTTGGTAGGGTGTGTAAAAGAAGGAAATTAAAAGTGAATATAGGAAAAAGTAAGGTGATGAGGATAACAAAAAAAATAGGTAATGGAAGATTGGATATCAGACTGGAGGGAGAAAGTATGGAGGAGGTGAATGTATTCAGATATTTGGGAGTGGACATGTCAGCAGATGGGTATATAAAGGATGAGGTGAATCATAGAATTGACAATGGGAAAAATGTGAATGGTGCACTGAGGAGCCTGTGGAGACAGAGAACTTTATCCATGAAAGCAAAGTGGAAAATGTATGAGAGTATAGTTATACCAACGCTCTTGTATGGGTGTGAGACATGGGTTGTGAATGTTGCAACAAGGAGAAGGCTGGAGGCAGTGGAGAAGTCTTGTCTGAGGGCAATGTGTGGTGTTAATATAATGCACAGAATCCATAGTTTGGAAATTAGGAGGAGGTGTGGGATTATCAAAACTATTATTCAGAGAGCTGAGGAGGGGTTGTTGAGATGGTTTGGACATGTAGAGAGGATGGAACAAAATAAAATGACTTCGAGAGTGTATAAATCTGTAGTGGAGGGAAGGCGGGGTAGGGGTCGGCCTAGGAAAGGTTGGAGGAAGGGGGTAAAAGAGGTTTTGTGTGCGAGGGGCTTGGACTTCCAGCAAGCATGTGATCGTGTTAGGAGTGAGTGGAGACAAATGGTTTTTAGGACTTGACGTGCTGTTGGAGTGTAAGCAAGATAACATTTATGAAGGGATTCAGGGAAACCGGCAGGCCGGACTTGAGTCCTGCTGGAGATGGGAAGTACAGTGTCTGCACTCTGAAGGAAGGGTGTTAATGTTGCAGTTTTATAACTGTAGTGTAAGCATACCTCTGGCAAGACAGTGATAGAGTGAGTGATGGTGAAAGTTTTTCTTTTTCGGGCCACCCTGCCTTGGTGGGAAACGGCCGATGTGTTAATAATAATAAAATAAATATATATAAAGCAAACATAAAATATAGGGATTGGTAGGAGAAAATTTTCAAACAGCTTCAGAGAGAACCTTGAGTTTTCCCTGAAGCAAGTTTATTCTTACACGCACACACACACACACACACACACACATATATATATATATATATATATATATATATATATATATATATATATATATATATATATATATATATATATATATATATATATATATATATATATATATATATATATATATATATATGCAAGACAACCACTATGAAAAAATAGAAGAATTCCAAGCGCTTTCGTGACTACTCACATTATCAAGGAACTATAAAAGGAAACATGACAAGAAGGCTTATAAAGGGGCAGAATACACCTCACAGTCACATCACACTAACAAAGACAACACCTCACAGTAGCGTAACATCGCACGACTCTGTGAAGAGGAACATAAGAAAGGACCTGAAACTCTTCCCAAGAATTAAGATTAGTCCAATTTATCATTAAATTCTTCCCAAATTTTATTAATTATAAATTAATCCAATTTATATAAACCAAAAGAAATATTCATATTATTTTCAAAACTGCTTTTAATGAAACATGATTCTATTATATTCCTCTCAACCATGGACTTGCTTGATACAACCTTCTCAGCATTTTGAAAATCAATTGGATGGTTAAAGTCTCTCACATGAATAAATAGAGCATTAGAATCTTGTCCAGTTCTAATGCTATATTTATGTTGTTTTAATCTTAGTTCAAGACTTTTACCAGTTTGACCATAATAAACTTTATCGCATATTTTACAGGGAATCTTATAGACACATCCGTCAGCATTTTGGGGGGAATTTTTTATCAAAAGTCTTTTTACTGTATCAAGATTTTTAAATACCACTTTGATATTAAAATTATTAAGAAAGGAAGGTATATCAACCAAGTTTTCATGGTAAGGGAGAACCAACATATTTTTGGTTGAATAAGGTTGGTTGTCTCTTTTTAGTTTGTAAAATGTATTCCTAGCTATTTTAAAAGATTTATCAATTATGTTTCTTGGGTATTTTAAATCATTAGCTATTTCATAAATTTTAGAGATTTCTTCATCTATGAACTCTGGACTACAAATGCGTAAAGCTCTCAAAAACATTGAAGAAAAAACCGACACTTTAACTCTATCTTGATGTGAAGAGTAATAGTGTACATAGGAACAATTATTTGTAGGTTTTCTTCAGAAACATATTGAAATTACTAAAATACAGAAGAAAGAAGCATTCAAAATATTGAGAAACAAAAAATACTAATTTTATCAAGCTATTCCATCAGAATGGCAACATAGTATGTTGGATCATTGCTATAATACACTCAGAAGAATTTGTAATAATCTCAAAAACAAACTACAAAGAAAATTAGATAATTTAATTGAAAATAGTGATTGGACAAAACACGCTAATAACAATTTTATAATTAACTTATCAGATGAAATATTAGATAAAAATACAACTGCTGCTCTTGGTTTCGGTTTAAGTTTTGCAACTTCAAAAAAACTTAATAATGTTGAAATTGCAAAAGCCTTTTGTAATTTAGAAAAATCCTCTGATTTATCCACTGATGAAATTAATATTAGTAAGGGGATGGTATATAGCTCAATGTTAAAACAAAATATTCCCAATTGCCCTCAAAGATTTTTTAAGTCTTATGATTCACTTTTGAATAATAAAAATTTGCGTCTTACTAAAGCAGACAAAATAAATGCAATTGTAATTATGAAAGAAACCGATTACCAAGATAAAATGAATAACCTCCTAGATGATTTTGAAACCTATTCTAAACTTAGAAAGAATCCCTTAGAAACTGTTAACAGCAATTTCAATAAAACAATAAAACATCTATTGAAGGGCAAAGATGAATTAATTAAAAAATTTACTTCCACTAATCCATATTTACCTTATATGTATGGATTAATACAAACACACAAACCTGGTAATCCTGTTAGACCAATTATTAGCTCTATAGGTTCAGTTTCTTATAAACTTTCTAAATGGCTTGTTGATATTTTGAGCCCAATTGTTGGAAAAGTTTCTAATTTTAATGTTAAAAACAATTTAGATTTAGTTGATAAATTAAGCACCTTGACTAATTTAAATGATTTCAATATGGTTAGTTTTGATGTTACCTCCTTGTTTACAAAAGTTCCAGTTGATGATTTACTAAGATTCTTATCTGAAGAACTGGTTAATTATGATTTACCATTGCCAGTTCCTACTATCATTAAACTTATTAAACTTTGTATTGTTGATGCAAAATTTGTATTTAATGATGAGTTTTACACTCAGAAGTTTGGCATGGCAATGGGAAATCCTCTTTCACCTGTTCTTAGTAACTTATATATGGAATTTTTCGAAACAAGATTGCTTAACACTATCCTTCCCAATAGAGCTAAGTGGTATAGATATGTTGATGATATTTTGTGCCTTATGCCTAAGAATGTAGACATAAACCATTTTCTTGTTAAATTAAATAGCTTAGCTCATTCTATAAATTTTACTGTTGAATTCGAAGTAAATAACTCATTGCCCTTCCTAGATGTGTTTATTATTAAGGGTAACATTGATTTTAAATTCAAAATTTACAGAAAACCTACAAATAATTGTTCCTATGTACACTATTACTCTTCACATCAAGATAGAGTTAAAGTGTCGGTTTTTTCTTCAATGTTATTGAGAGCTTTACGCATTTGTAGTCCAGAGTTCATAGATGAAGAAATCTCTAAAATTTATGAAATAGCTAATGATTTAAAATACCCAAGAAACATAATTGATAAATCTTTTAAAATAGCTAGGAATACATTTTACAATCCAAAAAGGGACAACCAACCTTATTCAACCAAAAATATGTTTGTTCTCCCTTACCATGAAAACTTGGTTGATATACCTTCCTTTCTTAAGAATTTTAATATCAAAGTGGTATTTAAAAATCTTGATACAGTAAAAAGACTTTTGATAACAAATTCCCCCCAAAATGCTGACGGATGTGTCTATAAGATTCCCTGTAAAATATGCGATAAAGTTTATTATGGTCAAACTGGTAAAAGTCTTGAACTAAGATTAAAACAACATAAATATAGCATTAGAACTGGACAAGATTCTAATGCTCTATTTATTCATGTGAGAGACTTTAACCATCCAATTGATTTTCAAAATGCTGAGAAGGTTGTATCAAGCAAGTCCATGGTTGAGAGGAATATAATAGAATCATGTTTCATTAAAAGCAGTTTTGAAAATAATATGAATATTTCTTTTGGTTTATATAAATTGGATTAATTTATAATTAATAAAATTTGGGAAGAATTTAATGATAAATTGGACTAATCTTAATTCTTGGGAAGAGTTTCAGGTCCTTTCTTATGTTCCTCTTCACAGAGTCGTGCGTTGTTACGCTACTGTGAGGTGTAGTCTTTGTTAGTGTGATGTGACTGTGAGGTGTATTCTGCCTCTTTATAAGCCTTCTTGTCATGTTTCCTTTTATAGTTCCTTGATAATGTGAGTAGTCACGAAAGCGCTTGGAATTCTTCTATTTTTTCATAGTGGTTGTCTTGCATATTTTGATATGACCTGTTTACTGTGATATTTTTGCATATATATATATATATATATATATATATATATATATATATATATATATATATATATATATATATATATATATATATATATATATATATACAAAGAGTTTAAATTCAAGAATTATGTAGATTAAGATGAGGGTGAGATGTAAGAAGAGGGTTATAGTAAGTGTTTATGAAGCTTCGTAAGAAAGATGCATAAAAGAGAAAGACTATGAAGGCGTCTCCTGGACACTGCTGGACACTGCTGGACACTGCTGGACGCTCCTGGACACTGCTGGACACTGCTGGACAATGCTGGACACTGCTGGACACTGCTGGACGCTCCTGGACACTGCTGGACACTGCTGGACGCTCCTGGACACTGTTGGACACTGCTGGACGCTCCTGGACACTGCTGGACACTGCTGAACCCTGCTGGATACTGTTGGACACTGCTGGACGCTCCAGAACACTGCTGGACGCTTCTGGACACTGCTGGACGCTCTCGGACACTGCTGGACACTGCTGGACGCTCCTGGACACTGTTGGACACTCCTGGACACTCCTGGACACTGCTGGACGCTCCTGGACGCTCCTGGACACTGCTGGAACACTGCTGGACACTGCTGGACGCTCCTGGACACTCCTGGACACTTCTGGACACTCCTGGACACTCCTGGACACTCCTGGACACTGCTGGACGCTCCTGGACACTGCTGGACACTGCTTGACACTGCTAGACACTGCTGGACACTGCTGGAAATTGCTGGACGCTCCTGGACACTGCTGGACGCTCCTGGACACTCCTGGACACTACTGGACGCTCCTGGACACTGCTGGACGCTCCTAGACGCTCCTGGACACTGCTGGAAAACTGCTGGACACTGCTGGACGCTCGTGGACACTCCTGGACGCTTCTGGACACTGCTGGACGCTCCTGGACACAGCTGGACACTGCTGGACACTGCTGGACACTGCTGGACACTGCTGGACACTGCTGGACACTGCTGGACACCGCTGGACACTGCTGGACACTGCTGGACAGCCGAAACTTTCGTCAATTAAGATGCAAAAATTATTGAACTTGTCTTACTCATCTACTATCCATGATAGTTACACAGTGGGATCTCCCACTGTGTGCTGCTGCTGTCTACGATAGCCACTATGTGCTGCTGCTGTCAACGATAGCCACTATGTGCTGCTGCTGTCAACGATAGCCACTATGTGCTGCTGCTGTCTACGATAGCCACTATGTGCTGCTGCTGTCAACGATAGCCAATATGTGCTGCTGCTGTCGACGATAGCCACTATGTGCTGCTGCTGTCAACGATAGCCACTATGTGCTGCTGCTGTCTACGATAGTTACACAGTGGGAGATCCCACTGTGTGCAGCTGCTGTCTACGATAGCCACTATGTGCTGCTGCTGTCAACGATAGCCACTATGTGCTGCTGCTGTCAACGATAGCCACTATGTGCTGCTGCTGTCTACGATAGTTACACAGTAGGAGATCCCACTGTGTGCAGCTGCTGTCTACGATAGCCACTATGTGCTGCTGCTGTCAACGATAGCCACTATGTGCTGCTGCTGTCAACGATAGCCACTATGTGCTGCTGTTGTCTACGATAGCCACTATGTGCTGCTGCTGTCTACGATAGCCACTATGTTCTGCTGCTGTCAACGATGGCCACTATGTGCTGCTGCTTTCTACGATAGCCACTATGTGCTGCTGCTGTCTACGATAGCCACTATTGTGCTGCTGTCTACGATAGCCACTATGTGCTGCTGCTGTCTACGATAGCCACTATGTGCTGCTGCTGTCTACGATAGCCACTATGTGCTGCTGCTGTCTACGATAGCCACTATGTGCTGCTGCTGTCTACGATAGCCACTATGTGCTGCTGCTGTTCGGCAATTTAGTCACACAAGTATTAATGATAATAATATAAATAATAGTTTTTTTTAATAATTAATCGAGCAAGAGAGAGAGAGTGAGAGAGAAAGAGAGAGAAAGAAAGAGGGAGAGAGAGAGAGAGAAGAGAGAGAGAGAGAGAGAGGGAAGAGAGAGGGAGGAGGAGAGAGAGAAGAGAGAGAGAGAGAGAGAGAGAGAGAGAGAGAGAGAGAGAGAGAGAGAGAGAGAGAGAGAGAGAGAGAGAGGGAGGGAGGGAGGTAGGGAGGGGGGGAGGAGGGAGGGAGGGAGATCTAGTTAAGAGAGAACACACTGGAGGGATCAAGTGAGAGGAAAACATTGCACTGAGACATGTTCACACTTCATGTTCAGATGTTCTCAGTGTCATCTTATACGGAGGAAGAACAAGACATTACTTTTTTTCTGAACTTCTAAATGAGAATGAGAAAGACGAATGAAAGTTAGCTGTAAGTTATTTCTAAATTGTTCTTAGTGTATAACTGTTCTTCATGTATAACTGTTCTTCATGTATAACTCTTCTTCTTTTATAACTGGTTTTCATGTATTGCTGTTCCCATGTATACCATTTCCCCATGTTCCATCCTGTGGATGGTAGTGGCTAGTTTATTGTGTACCTTGTATCCATCCTGTGGATGGTAGTGGCTAGTATATTGTGTACCTTGTATCCATCCTGTGGATGGTAGTGGCTAGTATATTGTGTACCTTGTATCCATCCTGTGGATGGTAGTGGCTAGTTTATTGTGCACCTTGTATCCATCCTGTGGATGGTAGTGGCTAGTTTATTGTGTACCTTGTATCCATCCTGTGGATGGTAGTGGCTAGTTTATTGTGCACCTTGTATCCATCCTGTGGATGGTAGTGGCTAGTTTATTGTGTACCTCGTATCCATCCTGTGGATGGTAGTGGCTAGTTTATTGTGTACCTTGTATCCATCCTGTGGATGGTAGTGGCTAGTATATTGTGTACCTTGTATCCATCCTGTGGATGGTAGTAGCTAGTATATTGTGTACCTTGTATCCATCCTGTGGATGGTAGTGGCTAGTATATTGTGTACCTTGTATCCATCCTGTGGATGGTAGTGGCTAGTTTATTGTGCACCTTGTATCCATCCTGTGGATGGTAGTGGCTAGTTTATTGTGTACCTTGTATCCATCCTGTGGATGGTAGTGGCTAGTTTATTGTGCACCTTGTATCCATCCTGTGGATGGTAGTGGCTAGTTTATTGTGTACCTCGTATCCATCCTGTGGATGGTAGTGGCTAGTTTATTGTGTACCTTGTATCCATCCTGTGGATGGTAGTGGTAGTTTATTGTGTACCTTGTATCCATACTGTGGATGGTAGTGGCTAGTATATTGTGCATATGAATAATTGCCTCAGGGATAATAAATAATAGCTAGACAAAGCAGTGGTTCTCTTGAGCATGAAGTAGACCTGTAGACCATACTGTGGTCGGTCTTATAGAACGTTCAGTGGTCCCGTTGACCAGTGGTCCCATAGACCAGTGGTCCCATAGACCATTGGTCCCATAGACCAGTGGTCCCATAGACCAGTGGTCCCATAGACCAGTGATCCCATTGACCAGTGGTCGTCTAGTCCAGTGGTCCGTTGACCAGTGTTCCCATAGACCAGTGTTCCCATAGACCAGTTTTCCCATAGACCAGTGGTCCCGTAGATCAGTGGTCTCGTAGATCAGTGGTCTCGTAGACCAGTGGTCCTGAAGACCAGTGGTCCCATAGACCAGTGGTCCCGTAGACCAGTGATCCTGAAGACCAGTGGTCCCATAAACCAGTGGTCCTGTAGACTAGTGGTCCTGTAGACCAGTGGTCCTGTAGATTAATGGTCCCGTAGAACAGTCGTCTCCAGGAGCAGTGGTCCCTAGACATCCATTGGTCCCGTAGATGGTCAGTGGTCCCGTAGATCCTCCAGTGGTCCTATGAAACGTCCAGTGGACCGTAGATCGTCCAGTGGTCCCATAGACGGCCCAGTAGTCCCATAGACCGCCCAGTGGTCCCGTAGACCGTCCAGTGGTTCCGTAGACCGTCCTGTGGTCCCGTAGACCGTCCTGTGGTCCCACAGACCGTTCAGTGGTCCACAAACCGTTCAGTGGTCCCACAGACCGTTCAGTGGTCCCGCAGACCGTTCGGTGGTCCCACAGACCGTTCAGTGGTCCCATAGACCGTTCAGTGGTCCTATGAAACGTCCAGTGGACCCGTAGATCGCCCAGTGGTCCCATAGACGGCCCAGTAGTCCTATAGACCGTCCATATGTCCCACAACCGTTCAATGGTCCCACAGACCGTTCAGTGGTCCCACAGATCGTTCAGTTGTTCCACAGACCTTTCAGTGGTCCACAGACCGTTCAGTGGTCCCACAGACCGTTCAATTGTCCCACAGACCATTCAGTGGCCCCACAGACCGTTCAGTGGTCCTATAGACCGTCCAGAGGTCCCAAAGACCGTTCAGTGGTTCACAGACCGTTCAGTGGTCTCACAGACCGTTCAGTGGTCCACAGACCGTTCAGTAGTCCTATAGGCCGTCCAGACGTCCCACAGACCGTCCAGGGTCCACAGACCGTTCAGTGGTCCCACAGACCGTTCAGTGGTCCCACAGACCGTTTAGTGGTCCCACAGACCGTTCAGTGGTCCCACAGACCATTCAGTGGTCCCACAGACCGTTCAGTGGTCCCACAGACCGTCCAGAGGTCCCACAGACCGTCTAGAGGTCCCACAGACGTTCAGTGGTCCCACAGACCGTTCAGTGGTCCACAGACCGTTCAGTGGTTCCACAGACCGTTCAGTGGTTCCACAGATCGTAGTTTCTTTTACTGATAAACAGTGTGAAGAAAAGACTGCAAGATATATTGTTTTTATCCTTAGGTCGGAAAGGAGGAGGGAGGGAGGAGGGGAGGGGAGGGAGGAGGAGGGAAGGGGGAGGGAGGGGAGGGGGGATGGGGAGGGAAGAGAGAAGAGGGTGATGGTCAACAACTATGGTTCCTGGGACTGGTCGGCGCCTTGTCTCCCTTACCTTTCTCTTCTTTTCTCTTCTCCTCTTTTCTCTCTGTCTATCTCTGTCTGTCTGTCTGTCTGTCTGTCTGTCTTCTCTCTCTCTCTCTCTCTCTCTCTCTCTTCTCTCTCTCCTCTCTCTCTCTCTCTCTCTCTCTCTCTCTCTCTCTCTCTCTCTCTCTCTCTCTCTCTCTCTCTCTCTCTCTCTTTTTTTATTTACACAAGGGTTTTTACAAGGTTAGGTTAAAAGTTCTTACTTTATTGACAAGCTAAGAGCTGTTCCATACATCAGCTCATTTAAAGCTTTTTTATTGTTATGAAACATACAAGTAGGGAACAGGATGAAGTTGGAGCCATCTGTGGGCCAGCAATATCATTTGTTCATTATGCTGTAAGAACATGTTCCAGACTCGAGTCATCCTGGGAATAAATGATCTCATATGAGTGATGTTCTGGAGAAGGTTACAGCCAGAGTGAAGTTGCTGCTTGCTGCCGTCTTGTGGTGTAGAAGCTCACTTCTCGCTGTCCTCGTAGTGGAGCCAAGTGTGGTACTTTGACAATATTGGCCTTGAACATAACAGTAAATCCGCCCACATCCCTCCAGTGTTGAAGACTTTGCTGAAATGACAGATTTGTCCAGGATGGGTCCAGGCCAGAGATGAGTCATCTTGCTCTGTTCTCTGCTGTATCAAGAAGTCGCAGATGAGATGGGGGGCAGACAATCCAAGAAAGTTGAGCATACTCAAAGTGTGAGCGTACTTGAGCCAAGAACAGTATTGCAGCCTCTACTGATAAGCAGATGAGAAATACACCTTAGTGCTGTTAGCTTCTTGACCGCCTTACTTGCAAGATTTACCAAGTGATTCTTCAAGGTCACTTTGAAGTCAAATTTCACCCCATGGATATCAACTTCCTTCTCAGGTACTAACACTCTCCCATTTATACTTACTACTGCTCCAGCATTACCATCATGGTGCCCAGAAACCATCATCATTTGTGTTTTCTTAGGAGCAATTGTTACCTGCCATCGGTTTCCCAGGATGATATAGCTCTTAGCTGGTGATTGATGTAGCTTAGAACAGCTGGCACTTCCTCCTTTGAATAGGTAAATATCAAGGTACAGTCGGGTGTATATACCTTTGACTACTCTTCATATTTCTTCCCAAGAGTATATTGCGCCTACTTACAGCCCAAACCTGATCAATCATTTTAAGCTCAAAGCAAAAGATTTGCAACAAGTCTAGTCCCAGGAGAGACTAAAGAAACTGTACCTCAGATTGTTAGAGGAAGGAAACCCAGGGGTGAGAAACATGATAACAACGTAGTAGATGCTCTGAAGGATCGTGAACAACGGCACACAACAGGGTCAGAATCGTGAACAATTTAGCACAACAAGATCAGAAATCGTGAACAGCAAAAAAAAAAAACTGAACGCGTATGGGTCCTTGAAGGGATGTCAGGAAGTGCTTCTTCAGTCTGAGAGAGTGGCCGGGAAGTGGAGAGTCTCAGAGGGAAAGGGAAGACCACGCGCAGTTTTAAGACTGGGTATGAAAGGAACACGTAACCCCTCAGCCCCATTCCCCTCTACCCCTACCCCCCCACCCCTCCTCGCCGTCTGGCAAACGCACAGACGGAAGTAACTATTAAGATCACGACCAAATACATTTAAGAGTCTTAAAGACCTTAAACGCGAGCGTGTTAGAGTGGGACCCCTCGACACAGGTAGTGGGACCCTCGACGCAGGTAGTGGGACCCTCGACGCAGGTAGTGGGACCCTCGACACAGGTAGTGGGACCCTCGACGCAGGTAGTGGGACCCTCGACGCAGGTAGTGGGACCCTCGACACAGGTAGTTGGACCTCCAGACACAGGTAGTGGGACCCTCGACGCAGGTAGTGGGACCCCCAGACACAGGTAGTGGGATCCTCGACACAGGTAGTGGGACCCCCAGACACAGGTAGTGGTACCCCAGACACAGGTAGTGGGACCCCTTGACACAGGTAGTGGGACCCCTTGACACAGGTAGAGGGACCCCCAAACACAGGTAGTGGGACCCCAGACAAAGGTAGTGGGACCCCAGACACAGGTAATGGGACCCTCGACGAAGGTAGTGGGACCCCAGACACAGGTAGTGGGACCCCCAGACACAGGTAGTGGGACCCCTTGACACAGGTGAGGGACCCCAAACACAGGTAGTGGGACCCCAGACACAGGTAGTGGGACCCCAGACACAGGTAGTGGAACACCCAGACACAGGTACTGGGACCCACAGACACAGGTAGTGGGAATCCCAGACACAGGTAGAGGGGCCCCCAGACACAGGTATTGGGATCC
>WNWK01015103.1:45000-48965 GCA_009830355.1 Cherax destructor
GTTCTCACAAACACTCCGGTGCTGGTTATAATTCTCACAAACACTCCGGTGCTGGTCATAGTTCTACAAACACTCCGGTGCTGGTTATAGTTCTCACAAACACTCCAGTGTTGGTTATAGTTCTCACAAACACTCCGGTGCTGGTTATAGTTCTCACAAACACTCCGCTGCTGGTCATAGTTCTCAAAAACACTCCAGTGCTGGTTATAGTTCTCACAAACACTCCGGTGCTGGTTATAATTCTCACAAACACTCCGGTGCTGGTTATAGTTCTCACAAACACTCCGGTGTTGGTTATAGTTCTCACAAACACTCCGGTGCTGGTTATAGTTCTCCAAACCCCTCCGCTGCTGGTCATAGTTCTCACAAACACTACAGTGCTGGTTATAGTTCTCATAACACTCTGGTGCTGGTTATAGTTCTCACAAACACTCCGGTGCTGGTTATAGTTCTCACAAACACTCCGGTGCTGGTTTAGTTCTCATAAACACTCCGGTGCTAGTTATAGTTCTACAACACTCCGGTGCTGGTCATAGTTCTCACAAACACTCCAGTGCTGGTTATAGTTCTCACAAACACTCCAGTGCCGGTTATAGTTCTCACAAACACTCCGGTGCTGGTTATAGTTCTCACAAACACTCCGGTGCTGGTTATAGTTCTCACAAACACTCCGGTGCTGGTTATAGTTCTCACAAACACTCCAGTGCTGGTTATAGTTCTCACAAACACTCCGGTGCTGGTCATAGTTCTCACAAACACTCCGGTGCTGGTTATAGTTCTCACAAACACTCCGGTGCTGGTTATAGTTCTCACAAACACTCCGGTGCTGGTTATAGTTCTCACAAACACTCCGGTGCTGGTTATATTTCCACAAACACTCCGGTGCTGGTTATAGTTCTCACAAACACCCCGGTGCTGGTTATAGTTCTCACAAACACTCCAGTGCTGGTTATAGTTCTCACAAACACTCCGGTGCTGGTCATAGTTCTCACAAACACTCAGGTGCTGGTTATAGTTCTCACAAACACTCCGGTGCTGGTTATAGTTCTCACAAACACCCCGGTGCTGGTCATAGTTCTCACAAACACTCCGGTGCTGGTTATAGTTCTCACAAACACTCCGGTGCTGGTCATAATTCTCACAAACATTCCGGTGCTGATTATAGTTCTCACAAACACTACAGTGCTGGTCATAGTTCTCACAAACACTCCGGTGCTGGTCATAGTTCTCACAAACACTCCGGTGCTGGTCATAGTTCTCACAAACACTCCGGTGCTGGTTATAGTTCTCACAAACACTCCGGTGCTGGTCATAGTTCTCACAAACATTCCGGTGCTGATTATATTTCCCTCACAAACACTCCAGTGCTGGTCATAGTTCTCACAAACACTCCGGGGCTGGTCATAGTTCTCACAAACACTCCGGTGCTGGTTATAGTTCTCACAAACACTCCGGTGCTGGTCATAGTTCTCACAAACACTCCGGTGCTGGTCATAGTTCTCACAAACATTCCGGTGCTGATTATAGTTCTCACAAACACTCCAGTGCTGGTCATAGTTCTCACAAACACTCCGGTGCTGGTCATAGTTCTCACAAACACTCCGGTGCTGGTTATAGTTCTCACAAACACTCCGGTGCTGGTCATAGTTCTCACAAACACTCCGGTGCTGGTTATAGTTCTCACAAACACTCCGGTGCTGGTTATAGTTCTCACAAACACTCCGGTGCTGGTTATAGTTCTCACAAACACTCCAGTGCTAGATATAGTTCTCACAAACACATAAAGTTATCTTACACCGATGCGCCTTCTTTCCCAGCCAACAAATCCTCAATGACGATAACTTTTTGATGTCGTTTTTGGTCATCACAGTTATCGTGTATATAAATAATTAAAAAAATAGAGTTGGTCTGGCCTGATGTGTTGTTGCAAATTCTTTGTTGACTCTGAGTTATTATTTGTCATTTCTCAGACAGTTAACTATGTAAAAAATGGCTCAGAGAACCGACACGTTGATAAATTAGACACATTTCGCCACACAGTGGCTTCATCAGTCCCATACAAAGAAAAACTGTAAAGGTAAGAAAAAGTTTGAGGTAATCAGTCCCCCAGCCTGGAGTCGATGTCATCAGTCGCCATTTGTTTATCTTGATGGCGAGTTGATGGGACAATAGTTGACGACACAACTCTGGAATTATTGATGAATGTTGCGGTAACATTTTGCTAGTTGCCGGCGTATTGACTCTATCTTCTTCTAGTGATTCGTTGAGTATTACCGTGATTGGTAAGTTATTTCTTCAGTATTACTTTGAGTGGGTAAGTGATTTGCTGAGTATTACTGTCACTGCTGACTCTAGCTACTATCACTGTTGAATCTAGCTACTATCACTGATTACTCTAGCTACTATCACTGCTGACTCTAGCTACTATCACTGCTGACTCTAGCTGCTATCACTGCTGACTCTAGCTACTATCACTGCTGACTCTAGCTACTATCACTGCTGACTCTAGCTACTATCACTGCTGACTCTAGCTACTGTCACTGCTGACTCTAGCTACTATCACTGTTGACTCTAGCTACTATCACTGTTGACTCTAGCTACTATCACTGATTACTCTAGCTACTATCACTGCTGACTCTAGCTACTGTCACTGCTGACTCTAGCTACTGTCACTGCTAACTCTAGCTACTGTCACTGCTTCTCTAGCTACTGTCACTGCTGACTCTAGCTACTATCACTGCTTACTCTAGCTACTATCACTGTTGACTCTAGCTACTGTCACTTCTGACTCTAGCTACTCTCACTGCTGACTCTAACTACTATCACTGTTGACTCTACCTACTGTCACTGCTGACTCTAACTATTATCACTGCTGTACTCTAACTACTATCACTGCTGACTCTAGCTACTATCACTGCTGACTCTAGCTACTATCACTGCTGCCTCTAGCTACTGTCACTGTTGACTCTAGCTACTATCACTGTGACTATAGCTACTATCACTGTTGACTCTAGCCACTATCACTGTTGACTCTAGCTACTGTCACTGTTGACTCTAGCTACTGTCACTGTTGACTCTTGCTACTATCACTGTTGACTCTAGCTACTGTCACTGTGACTCTAGCTACTGTCACTGTTGACTCTAGCTACTTCACTGCTGACTATAGCTACTATCACTGTTCTCTAGCTACTGTCACTGTTGACTCTAGCTTCTATCACTGTTGACTCTAGCTACTAACACTGTTGACTCTAGCACTATCACTGTTGACTCTAGCTACTGTCAATGTTGACTCTAGCTACTATCACTGCTGACTCTAGCTACTGTCACTGTTGACTTTAGTTACTGTCACTGTTGACTCTAGCTACTGTCACTCTTGACTCTAGCTACTGTCACTGTTGACTCTAGCTACTATCACTGCTGACTCTAGCTACTATCACTGCTGACTCTAGCTACTATCACTGCTGACTCTAGCTACTGTCACTGTTGACTCTAGCTACTTCACTGATGACTCTAGCTACTATCACTGCTGACTCTACTACTATCACTGTTGGCTCTAGCTACTGTCACTGTTGACTCTAGCTACTATCACTGTTGACTCTAGCTACTATCACTGTTGACTCTAGCCACTATCACTGTTACTCTAGCTACTGTCACTGTTGACTCTAGCTACTGTCACTGTTGACTCTAGCTACTGTCACTGTGCCTCTAGCTACTATCACTGTTTACTCTAGCTACTTCACTGTTTACTCTAGCTACTGTCAATGTTGACTCTAGCTACTTCACTGTTGACTCTAGCTATATCATGTTGACTCTAGCTACTATCACTGTTGGCTCTAGCTACTATCACTGTTGACTCTAGCTACTATCACTGTTGACTCTAGCTACTTCACTGTTACTTACCCACTTCACTGTTGACTCTGCTACTTCACTGTTGACTCTACTACTTTTACTCTACCTACTTTCCT